>JAAGNO010010340.1:26202-63573 GCA_033439905.1 Ceryle rudis
GTTGTGGAGTCTCCTTCTCTGGAGATTTTCAAAACCCACCTGGATGCCTTCCTTTGTGACCTGTGCTAGATTATATGATCCTGCTCTGGCACGGGGGCTGGACTTGAATATCTCCAAGGTCCCTTCCAACCCCTGACACCCTGTGATCTTGTGAATATGTGGATGAAAGAGTAGGGGTGAAGTGAGAAGGAAGAGGGGTAGACAGGGAAGGCAGAAAGGAGAGAGGGGAAACAGAAGGAGAGAAAGAAATAAAAGAAACATCTATATTAATTCTGAATGTCTATAATAATTTGTATCAGACAACATGTGCACAGAGAAGACAAAAATTTCAACATATAAAATTCATAGGACAACAGCATAGGCAATAGACAGTCTAGAACTACAAGTTCATTTTTCAGACAATACTGTAAAAATTTTTGAATTGGTGTTGCACTTCAAGAATAGTAAAGTTTCATATAAGATGGGATGTTTTTCTTTTGAAAATCTGAAAAAGTATTTCAAACTACAGATGTTTTAAAATTAGGTAGGGATGCATTCACTTCTATGAATGCAACAGAGGGTATTGCCTTTTCAGTCATTATTATGTCCTTGGAAACCAGCTAAGATGTTTATTCTCAGGAAAGAAAAAAAATGTATTTAGAGGTCAAAAGGACTTCTAGGAAATGACCCAGGCAAAACACTTCAGCCAGCAGTGGACTTCTTCAAGCACTTCCTCAAATCCTCTGTGGTAGTATACAAACATACTCTTAAATGCTTTGCTGAAGAGCATAGACTTACGATGAATTTTGTGTTTTGTTTTGTTTTTTTTTTAATTAAGCTCATTAAAGTGTTTTAGTAAATTAAAACTCAAATCCTAAAATGTAAATGTGCTCAGAAGCAACTGATGGCACTGAAATCAGTCATTAAATAGGTAAAATGCAACGAAGATAAAAAAGCCTGAAACCACAAGTCACTCAACAGCAAATGACTGAAGTTCTTACAGTTTTCTTGTTGAAGTTCTCAGAAGTGATACCTTAGCAGTACAAAGGTTCAAAGTACTTGTAAGAGGAACTATCATTCAGCGAAAGTGAAAGCACTAATTCAGAGTTAGTAAATAATTTTACTGGGTTTATTTTTAAAAAATCAGATTCACTTATGTTTCAGACAGGCTGATGCTTGCATTGCTTTTAAGAGTCTTTGTGCCTTTACAGTGTTTTTTCAGCATTTTTTTCCACTATATTGAACTTCATGTCTTTAATCAGTAGATGATTTGCATTCAATTTTCCCTTATCTTTCCACAGTCACTTTTTCAAATGCTGTACCCAGAAAGAGTACTACTTCCAATTCTCTCTCAAACTAGACTTTAGTTTGATGCAATACTTCATTCCTGCTATTTTCAAGACTCATCCTCATACTGTTGCATCTGTTCCTTACCTTCCTACCTCAATATTTTCAATGGACTAATTGCTGGTTTTACTTTCAATTACCCATAGCTCTCTGATATAATATCTTTTCTTGCTCTTGATCTCTTGATTTTCTGCACTTGCATAAGCACAGAAAACCACATAATAATGTGATGACTTGTGACTTGGTATTCCACTGTAGTCAAATTCAGGTTTTCCTGAATTAAGATCCACATTTGTAACAACTTAAAATTAGGTGCTTTGACGTGTTCAGCTGTAAGCTCATTCTCTCAGAAGGATTATTCCTTTACACATTCATTTAACTGTGGGCTATAGTTGCCTTTAACAGGGCTCAGAAATCTTGACATAGTTTGTGAAAAATAAAGGTCCATCCCTGAAGGAGGAATTCTCAATGATATGCTGTTGTCTGCCTTAGTATATAAAAAACCCCAATTATCAGAAAGACATGGTCTGCAAAAATATTTTGAAAACTGTAGCAATATCAGATGTTAAATAGAAACTAATATTCAATGTCCTGTAACAAATTAAGGAACCTAGGATACTCTTCTTTTTTTAAATTCGCTGTTAGTGTTTTATTTCATGGAAAAAATATCTTTTTGGAAGAATTACTTGTTTCTCTGTACTAAATAATCTGGAAAAGGTAGTGTAAACATGCTAAAACTTAAATCTATTGATCTCCCATTTCATTCTGGATATGTGGAAAACAATGGATAATTCTGATACAGCACCTGATTGATATTTCCAGGGTGCGAAAACCTCCACCATGAGATTAGGCTGATATTGCATATTCAAACACATACAATGATATATTTGTCATTGCTATTGACCTTTATCTCTCCAGTTTCCTGACAACCTTCTACAGTTATTGACATTACAAATACCAGCGACAACGTGCAGGGCAAAGTATAACCTTTCATTTACCTTCATGTCCCTCAAATGACTCATGTAGGTAGTTTCAACAAAAGCTGCAAACAATGATACTGTTGATTTTTTTTTCTTAACTTGCTAAAATGTTTTCCATTTTCCTCTTGTTCTCTGAAAATCATGCCAATAACTCACTACAAAGGAAACGATTTCAAATGAATACAGGTAATTAGAAGTGTCAAGAAATCAGCAGAGAGTAGGGTGTCTGCCATCATTTCTGTGGAAAGAATGCCAGATTCCCTTTCAAAAAGGTCTTTGTCATTTTTTAATAGAAGGTAATTAATGTAGACTACAGTAAAGTGTACAGGATCCCAGTCACTTGTCTTTCTTTCCTTAGAAATGGGACCATAAAGATGTTTTGATTTCTAGAAACAATCTTCTGAGATTATTTAAAAATCACTTTTAATTACAAGCATAGTCTTTTTAGTCCTTTCATTATTATTAATGCAAGAAGAGGAAGACTTTGGAAAGGGCACTTTTCTAAGGGTAAAAAGAAAAAAAGTTTTATTTTAAGAAGTCCAGAGCTAAGTAGTTTGTTTCAGACAGGATGACTTCACATAACAGAGTATCCAGTGAGGACAACACTAAACCAGATCTGAACACAGAAATCTATCCACTAGTAGCTCAACATCCAACTATCTGAATACAGAAAGGTAAAATCGCAATGTTTTTTAATGAAGGTTACAGACATTGATTATGCAAGATGGTACACACTAGCGGTAACAAGAACAATACTTTTGCTATTTTGATTACCTTACCTCTGACAAACAAACCCAAATCATCTTAGATAGAGCTGTACAAAAATTAAGGTTTCAAAGAAAATTGTATGTTTTGTGGAAAACTGTGTATTCTGAAATCTAGGAAGAAGAGGGGTTATGCGTTTTATTTTTAAAATGTAAACCAGAAAGTTGAATCATTAAGTCACTAAAGAACTGAGAAAAATAACCTTTCTTCAAGAGGAGTTGAAGGAAGTTGAACCTCATGGCAAAACAAAACAACCAACACTAACAAAAACTATATAACAACACATCTAATCAGCTGGGCAATACTACTATGCTACTAGTATGAAAAAATACAGATATTCTTTGCAGTCATAAAATTATCAGTAACTTTTCTAATTATCATTACAATATTTCCCCTATTTCCCTTCCTGTTTCCTACAATATGTCTGCCCTCCCGGATCTTGATCTTGATGTCACAGAGAAATAAACACTGCATTAAGAGATGAAAATGTTTCCTCTTGTTTCTGTTTCATTATGGTGGACAGCTAGTAGAGGGCCTCAAAATTATATTTGTATTAATACAATGAGGTATACCAATACAGAAATTCTATTTTAAATAAGAGACCAAGTTTACTGAATGTGGTTAAACACAGTGAAATATAGACATGAAAAGTTTTTGATATTGGAAAAAAAGGTCTCAAAAATATGGAAATCTGATAACCAAGCATAGTCTAAGTAAGAAAGAATATCACAAATTTTAACTTTGCATTTCCATCTGTATGTTCAGTAATAGAAGAAATTTATTATAACATTTACCAACACTATTTATTTGTGTTACAATGAGGTCATCAGTTTGGATTTTAAGACAACATAGGCATCTAAAAGGAAGAAGCTGACAACCTTCTGATTTATGTAAATCAAGCCTAACACGTTTCATAGTCTGCATGTCACTGCCAACAGTAATTAAAAAGTAGTAACAAACATAAACAGCTCTCTGCTTTGTGGTTCAGAAAATGGTTGATAGATGTTAGAGCAGAAATTGCCAAAGTCTCCAGTTCATATCTTTTCTTCTGGATCTGCAAGCTGACATTTTCTATTGCACATGCAGGTTCACAGCTGCAGAGCTCTCTCATTGGACATTGCTTCTGCTGTGTGCTATGGAAAGGCTTGCACAAATTCCAGTGGACTTTAGACTATTTCCAGAAAAAAAAAAAAAAAAGTGCTACAAGAAATTATATAGGTCTGTTGCCTGCTTTACAGTTCTGAAGAATTAGAGGTGGAGAACCACTGTTCTGCATCAGGCTTAATCTGTGTTTCTAACTCCCTTGAGCAAGATTGGCAAAGGTTGGAAAGAGTAGACCTATGTATGTATTTTCTCATTAAGAGTTCAAACCTTTGATTGTGAGAAAAATCTGGCAAAACAGCAAGAGTACAATTAGAGCACTGTACTTGAGTATTAAATTTACTGAAACAAAATGCTGATCTAAGTTGAAGCAAAACAGTTGTAATCCTATAAATAAGAAAGTGTTTTTATCCTAGGAAGCCATGAAATTAAGTAGAATATTTAGACAATACTTCTGAAAATCTACAATTATTGTACTTCTGTTTTCTTTCTCAGAATAGCTAAAAATGTGAAGTTAATTTATTACTGATCTAGAATCAACAGCATGGTAAAATTATCATAGAAAATACAGTGAAAACCAGCTATCTATTATAGTAATAGATTTGCAATGAGCCACTGGCATAAAGTAATCCTAACCACAGCATAGGTGTCAAAGGTGTTAACTGAAATCAATCAGTAATGGTCTGAAGTATACATTTAGAACACTCCTCTAACACTTATAGGACCAGGTTCAAGTTTGGGTCACTATTTTGCAATATCCTAAATGTGTGACCTAACATAAAGTAATTGCTTATCCTGAGTAACTGCCGCAAGCTCTCTGTGCTTGAACTATCCCGCTGTGTGTAAGTCAGCAGCTCTCCAAATGTAATACATTAGTGGTAGTATTAAGACATTGCAACATTGCACAGAGATGGACACAAGCACTGGAAGCTGCTGCTTCAGGGGAGAGGAATCACTGCTGGCAATAGAACAGGTAACAGTGGTATCTAGACAGAAATTCAGAGTTAGGTTTCTGACACCTCAGGTGAACATCTCACTACTTAATTCTTCAATCTGTCTGCTGGGCTAATTAAAAACGGAATAGTTCACAGAGGAGCAAAAAAGCTAACCCCCTACTCATGTCACTAGCTGGGAAGTTTAGCTTCCCACACTTGGGAGATGGGTGACAAAGATATAAGACCCAGATTTAAACAGACAGACGGGAAACACAAAACTCTGGCCTACAGATAATGATTATTTAGACCTTTTCCAATTTGGTTGAAAATTCTGCCTTGGACCTTAAAAAAAAAAGTAACTGTCATAAATTGCATTACAGTAGATATGCTTGACAAAAAGTTTCTGCTTAATCTCATTTCTATTCCAATAGGTTTGCTTGTTTTACAAAATCAAACAATTTATTCCAAGAGAAAACAAAACAAAACAAAAACATGAAAGTCGAAACTAGGTCCATTCTTACTATTCTACTCATCTCCGAGTATAATGAAAAGACTAACTGAAGCTGGGCTGAAATTTACACCGAGACAATGGGCTCTGTACCTTTTGACACTCATATTCTTGTCCACTCCTTACTTAGAGCAGCGAATACAAAGATATTTCTTTAATTGAGTTGGGAACTTTTTAATATAAGAAAACAATTCCACTTTGAAAATAAGTATATACAGTGAGTCATGTATTTCATAATTATGACAAAGTTTATGATTTTTTGCTTTTTATTAGCTTACTAAGCTAAATATTTCAAACAAATGCCATATAAATATTATATGGAATATGTACAACTTATGTATAATCAAGAATGTTTAATAATATACTACATTTTATACTTCCCATAAGTTTTTTTTTCCCCTTAACATATATCATGAATTACTAGCGTAGATACCACTGCCATCTTTTCATCTTGTCTTGCCATTTACTGGCACAGAGAAAGAAGCTTGACAGAGCTAGAATTGTGTTGAGCATGAAACTTTTGTTTTCAATTATAGTACTGTACCAGATCCACAGAAAGGGAAAGGTCTGTATTTTATGATAAAAAGTAAACACAGGGAACATTTAACTGTGATTATTTCCCTGCCAAGTTATTTTAAAGAGCCTCATTCATGTGCAAAAATCAGTGAGTTCTGTAATGATAAATCTATTTCTTCCACAAAAAAATAACGTGCTTTTTCATGAAATCTAAACAAACATTTTTCAGCCCAAGCATATTAAAACACCATCAATGTTTTGAACCTACACGCCATAAAAAGAAGTAGCTGGTCACCAAGATGCAAGTGTCCTTTGAACTGTTTACACTCACGCATCCCAGTGGGACTGTTACTTGTTGAAGGATGACAAATAAATGAAATGGGAAGCTGTTTTAAATTGGTATTGGATGTTGCCTCAAAACTTTTCCTAATTTGCTTACTACAGAAACACAGCTTTCAATATAGCACGGTTCAACACAGTAGTAAATACTGTTTCTTCCTGTGTGTATATGTGCACAATGCATGGAGCCATCTAAATGCTACGTTGGTGGAACAAAAATTTCAACGTTAACAACAGTAAGAAAATATAGCTTAGTATCGTTTATTACATTTGCCCTTTGTGCAATGTGCAAAAGCACTTTGAATATTGATACAGTTGAAAAATACCCTGCAACCTATTGCCTTTCCACTCTTATCAAACCAATTTTTTGAACACAAGAAAAGGACGCAGTCCCTGCAGGGGCCAACAATTTCTAGAGATTCACCTGTTTTAGGTCAATGTAGAATGTTTCAAGCACTTTTAACTGGTCAGTAAGGACATCTGTTTTTTTGATATTTATATTCAATTATGTGGGTATTCTTCACTTTGATAACAAGAAATCTCATCAAATTATATGATGATTAATAACATCTAATAATAAGATTAATATCTAATAACAGAATAAAATCTCAACCTAAATTTAAAAAATAAATTTTGAAAAAGAGTTAATGAAACAGTGCTAGCAATGTCACCAGTCAAGGTATGAAACTATTTCAATATGGATACAAAACTATGTCAAAAGAATCTCCCCACTTAGGTCAGCAACAAAACTGGCCCCTGCTACAATATTATAAACAGTATCAATCATTATCTAGTTAATTCCAGAAAATAAAGGCAAAAAAGTTTTACTACTTAGTATCACAAAGAACTTTTATTTTTTCTAGATATTGTATTTATTTAAAATTTAGTAAGTTGCAACCACCCCTTGCTATGCCTTTCACACCTCCTCAAAGGCACTGAAGTGTAAATTCCTGGGAACAGATACAAAATTCCTAACTAGGTAAAACTAGAGATACGAGCACTGAGTTTAGAATTAGCAGCAGAACAAGAATCTGGGACATCTGAATCAGTGTGGAATCTGGGGAGATCTTACCAGTGGTCTCAGCTTCTTTATGTGGAATAAGGAATTACCTCTCCCATTTACCTCAAACTGTGATAGAATTAATCACATGATTAAGGGAGATCTCTGAATTGCCTTATACATGTAAGTTTACCTTTAAACAGGAAATTGCATTTTAGCTTTTGTGAATTCATAGTTAAAAAAGTATTTTTAAGTTTTAGATTAGAATGAACTCAAGCCCAGACACTTTCATATACCATTTTTACAGAGCATACCTAGAAAAACCTAAAATTAAACCCACCTTCTCGGTGGGATTCTAATTTGATTACATTTTACACAGGATCTGTCCTTACAGTTTTGCTCAGAATAAAAAATGGACAGGCTTCTTTTCAGCTGGATAACTGAAATACAGTGGATACAGTTCAAAGTAGAATTGCCAAAAGAAAAAATTACTATTGTTGAATAAATACGAAATGAACTTAAGTTTCAGCTCTGGTTTTGTCACATACCTAAATTCTAAGATTATCCACATCCAAATACAGCTTTGTTGATTGTAAATAAACAGGTCACATATACTTCTTTTCCCCCATAACTTCTTACTCTCAAAAAAATTCCATTTAATGGAACAACAGACACTAAATACAGGCAGGAAAAGAAAAAGGCCACGTAGAAGGAGGGAGTAAAAGATTTTCATTATGAACAAATACAAAGGAAAATAATCCTGGGAAATTCCATTATTCTTCTAGAAATCTACAACTTATAGCAGTCTGGTCTAATGGACCAGAAGGATGAAGTTCTCCAAATTTTACGTAAAAATAAATAAGCTAATAATTTGAAGAGTAGAAAATGGGAACTCTTCCTCCTAAAGAATTCATTGATTTGGGTAAGCAGATAGTTGTGCCTTAACATTTTTGCAACAAAGCCACTAAATAATTTTTTCTACGTTGTTTCATAATTGTCAAATAAGAAGTTCTGGATCAGGTAACTTTTCTGCCACTTAAAATCGATGCAACAGTGATACTTTTTGCATTAACATAATTGCTATGCAGTGTACTAAATGTGACTCATTTTAATGCTATATCGATATGCCTGACCTCATAATAAATAATATGGTCACTGGTCTTTAAATGTTGAACAGTGGTGCTTGGGTCAATGGCATATTAATGGGAGTCAACTACTTTCATGAATTGTTAATTAATTACTTTTGTTGTTTTGCACATTGCACTGGTCATCAAAGAAATAACCATAGTGCTTTTTTTCCACAAGAGAGAAGAATAACATATAATTGCTGAGCCAAAGCAAAGAGGTAAATCCATATTGTTTCAATTGCAAGAATGCTGGTAGAAGCCTACTTCAGTATGACTTAATATTTGGGTTAACATACTGCTTTGTTTTGAATTGTTCCCCTCAAAAGATACTTTGGCTAAGACACAAAGCCAAGAGTGTTTTGTAGTATGGTGTGACAGCTGTAGAGCTGACACAAAAATAACCAAGTTGAATTCAAGCTCTTTCACTTCAGGACTTTTCAGTGTCAGCAGAGCTCTCTATAGTAGCTAGTTCCCTATGTGTATCTTCAACACTTGCATTACTGCAAGATAAAATTGTATTTACAAGTATGCAGGCTAAAGTGTACCAGCCCTTGTTGACACTGAAAATTATCGTAACTATGTATCATACAAGTAGAAAAAAATTACAGACCGCATTCCCACATACAAAGGACCACATTCTCTACTTCACTGCAATCTCTCTAGCAGTATAATTCCCTGGGTAGAATGAGGTTATACTGGACTAAAATTCTACAGAATGAAGACTCAGAGCAACAAATCTAATTGCACTTCTAAAATGAAAAGGTTACCAAGGAGAACTGCTTTCAATACTCAGGAGTTCTTAACTTAGTCTTAAGGAAACACCACCAAAAATGTGTTAAAGTTAACTTTTGGGAGTAAGGAAGCATCAACATTAAAGTCAGCCAAATGACATCAGGTACACAGTGGTATACGACATAGAATCATGGAATCATTTAGGCTGGAAAACACCTTTAAGATCGCTGAGTCCAACCAGAAACCTAACACTGCTAAGTCCCACTAAACCTAAGTGTCACGTCTACATGTCTTTTAAACACCTGCAGTGATGTTGACACCACCACTTCCCTGAGCAGCCTGTTCCAGGACTTAACAACCCTTTCAGTGTAAAAATTCTTCCTAATATCCAATCTAAACCTGACCTGCAGTTACTTGAGGCCATTTCATCTTGTCCTATCTCTTGTTCCCTGAGAGAATAGACCAACTCCCACCTTGTTACAAACTCCTTTCAGGTAGTTGTAGAGAGCAATAAGGTCTCCCCTGAACCTCCTTTTCTTGAGGCTAAACAATCCCAGTTCCCTCATAAACTAGACCTTGGAGACCCTTCAACAGCTTCATTGCCCTTCTTTGGGCACTCAGCAGCTCAGTGTCCTTCTTGTAGAGAGGGACCCAAAAGTGAACCCAGTATTTGAGGTGCAGCCTCACCAGGGCTGAGTACAGGGGGACAATACTTCCCTAGTCCTGCTGGCCACACTATTTCTGATACAAGCCAGGATACTGTTGGCCTTCTTGGCCACCTGGGCACACTGCTGGCTCATGTTCAGCTGGCTGTTGACCAGCAACCCCAGGTCCTTTTCTGCTGGGCAGATTTCTAGCCACCCTTCCCCAAGCCTGTCGCATTCCATGGGGTTGTTGTGATGCAAGTGCAGGACCTGGCACTCGGCCTTGTTGCATATCATACCACTGGCCTCGCCTCATTGATCCAGCCTGCCCAAGTCACTCTGAAGAGCCTGCCTACCCTCAAGCAGATCAAGAAATTCACGTAACTTGGTGTCATCTGTAAACTTACTGAGGTTGCCCTCAATCTCCCTGTCCAGATAATCGATAAAGATATTAAACAGAAGTGGCCAAAGTACTGAACCCTGGGGAACACCACTTGTTGCTGGCCACCAGCTGGATTTAACTCCATTCAACATCACTCTTTGGGCCTTTACTTTATATTACTCTCCTGACCTGTTTGGTTTTTTTCTTTATTAAAATCCACAGTAGAGCTCATGCTATATCCTAAGCATTTTATATTCTCCCAAATTGCCACAAGCCAATTGTTTTTAATGCCACCATAACCCTCTTCATCACTATTGATCTATAGCTAATGCTTTTTTTTCCCTCAAAGGCAGGATTATTAATATGTTTAATGTAAATTCAGTTATTTTAGCACTTATTACTTACAGTTCAAAAGACAAGACAGGTATTGACAAATCAGCTTCAGATTTAGGTGCCCTAACTGAATACATGAAAATTTTCATTGTCAATGTCTGTTGTTCTATTTACCATACAAAGCTTTGGGTAAAAATTGTGCTCTTTGCACATTTCAGTGGAATATACCTGTTAGCATCGCACCATTACCACAATGCTTCCATCAACACTTCATATTTCAACATGGTAAGCAGACAAACCTGGCTATTCATCTGTGCTCTTCAGTGTTATTGTAAACTACTTGTTATTTTACGGGATTATTATCTTCCAGTATTAAAGGTATGATTACAATATTTTTGTGTATGCAGTGATTTAAATATAATCATTTTATCACTACCAACACAGTTAAGAGGAGTCAAGGTTGGCCGTGCAATTTGTATTTTAAAATCCTTCTTTTTTTTTATTTAAATATGCAATTTTAAAATGGGTGAAAAGGCTTTAATCAAATATATATATTTTAGAAATGTAAGAAACAGAGCTATTAGGATGTACACAACTGGTACCTACTTGGCTAAACAGCCTCAGAATGCCCTATCTCATTCTTTTTAGACTTGGTTAACTGCAATCTTCTGTGTTGAAAAATTAGAATTAAAAGATCCACTGATACTGCTGCAGCAGGAATCCCTTCCTGTTTATCTGTCAGGACTGCAATTTTGCAAGGGTTTCTGAAAATCCCCAGTTTACTCGTCATTCCATTTTACTACACAGCTAAGTTAACATCATGGTAACAGAATAACAACATAATCAGGTATGTGTAAGCACATATTTAACAGAATAATGACTTCCAGAAATATTACATTAGTAAGTCCAGCCTATATGGTTTTAGCACAGTTTTAGTCAAAACAGTCGGTGGATAATATACTACTAAATATGTTTATAGGAAGGTTTTGGTATGAAGAAATGAGTGAAGATCAATTTTGGACAGTGATCCCTTTTCTCATAAATGGGACCACAATCCGTATAGAAAGCTTGGCTTTCTATGGGAACTGTTTCAAAAGCAATGTTAGGTCCTGGGACAGAAAAACTCATCTATAAAGACTCAAATTAATTTAATAATGCATGCTAATGGAGTATTTCTGTTCAAACCTGCAGCAAAACAGGTCACTTCAACAGACATTTTGAGCCAACTGTAAGTATAAGTACATTGAAACTAACCCAAACAAGACCACTTAAAAATTCTTGTGAAAATTACCTACAGCGGCCAGTGGCCATTCTCTGTTTTGTGAAAATGTATTACTCTACTCAAATATACAAAGTATTTTACAGTTGTTGAGTTATATTTCTGCTCAATCAGATTACACGCATTAAATATTTTTCAGAAAAAAATGATGGACAAAGGAATGTGGCATGAAAATGCATATTCTAACTACAACTACTATAAGCTTTTTCAGAAAATAATTTGGAAGTATATTACTATATCCTGAATTTTTTTTAAGCTAGGAAACAAGACACATCAGACAGTGAAGAAAGCAAATCTATTCTACTAGAAACACACTATCCAATCACAGCACATCTGCCTTTCTTCTGTGAAGATAAGGATGCACAGATGTTTTTTAATATCCATAAACCAATATGCTAACTATAAAAACAAAGGAACACATACAATATACTGCCAGTAATTCTATTAATCTAAGATAAAAACAAAGATGAAAACAGAATGAATCAGGTTCTTCAAACAAACTTCTTTCTACTTATAAATCAGAGTACTAAAAAGAAATAAATACATATGTATACTAGTGATCTAACACCCATCCCAAGCTAGCCCCATCTTGTGTCACTGCCTAAGTCATGCAAATTGCACCAGAACTGCCAGTTGACTAAGATTAATGACACTGCGCCAGCTTCTTTGTTTCTCTCTGCGGCCGTTTAGTGTGAAATACTATCCAAAAACATTATCTATCCTCTATTAATCCCACAAATTTGTTCACACCATGCACATTGTTTAGGGCAATTTACAACAGGAACATACTGAGCACAATTGCATTTAATTACTTGGGTTCTAATTACATTCATTAAAGGCTAATAAAATAAATGAAACAGCTTTAAAAGCTTCTGCAAAACACATGGGTCTTGTCTCCCTCATGAAGCATACTGTAGAGGTTTGATGTGAAACATAGATTTCAACATATATGTCTGCCTACTATATATCTGTAATATGCACAAAGACATTGAATGCATATTTATTTATTTATTTATATATAAACCATATGGACATCAATTCTGAATGATCCTGAATACTGCTGATATTTACTTATATTACTAGTCACGAAGATGCCAGTCACCCCAAACTACTTTTTAATGTGGTATGTTGAAACGGAGGAATATCAGTTTTAACATTCCAACCCAGTTCTTTTAACTGTTTCCACCTGTACTGCAGTTACTCCCTCATTTTCTCTCATCTTATATATGCATTATAAAAGATATAAAGTGACATCAGAAGGAGAGAAAGACAGAAAGAAAGAAGAAGAAAGGAGCAGGGAAAACCACATTACTTCATTTGGTATATATTCTTAAAAAATATTTTGTTAAGGCTCATTTCTGACATTTATCTGAGGATCTGAATTTTTTCTTAGTAGCTATTTACATTAAAAAACACATTCTGCACACTAGGCAGTCTAAATAAATCCCCCATAGTGGTTAAAAATGCAGCTTGTTAATAACGCAATCTTCTAATTCTTACATTTCTATGCTTTTTCCATTGTGCTTAGAATGCAGTTTATGGCAAAAGACAGAGCCTGGAACATGCTGTTGACAACTGTGCCAGGGAGAATTCAGCACTGGATATTTAGAAAAATAGTGCTTATGTGAGCTCCTCTCATTACAACTGTTCATTGTTCATGGCCTTACTAGAAAATTAACTTAATAATCGGTGAAAGAAACAAAGTTCTAGTTAATCATCCTACAGACCTTACACTACATGCATACGTCATCGTTGAAGGTCCAATTTGGCACGCTTAGAAATGTAAAACTCTTAAATATTCTTGCATCACAAATATAATGGTAATCAAACACAGCCAACAGCTAAAATCTATATAAACTTAACACACGATTTTTTAATGAAGAAATGCAAATAAAAAAATAAAAATAAGTCTTGAGGATTAACTTCCAAATATTGTAGAATTTTAATAAATGTTTTTCAGTGCCATGAAACACTCAAAGATTTGGTGCAGATTCTGTGAAGTATATCAGGTCCATCCTGACATGTATCATAATGTATCATCCTCTTATAATTTCATAAACATTCACTGTCTAGCAATTAGTTAATTTAAAACTATTTTTTAATTTTCTGGGGTTTTAGTCCATTACTGAAAAAAATAATCATATTTTACCTTAAAATATAAAACAATTTTTCTCTTTGGTATATGTTTTACAAGAAGTATGCTGTGCTGCTCCAGCACTTCAGGCAGTTAATCTGAGAGTAATAAAATAACCATGGCTATGTGTACCATTTTGGAAAGTTCACCTTAAAATTATACAGTATTGCCACATATACATCTCAAACTGTTTCTTATTATGAACTCAGGATCAATTTCTCTTGGAAACTATTAAAAAACAGACATTAAAAAAATATCGTATGAATCCCTCATTCAGATACATAAACCCCTCATTCGTGAATCAACATTTGCTTTGGAGAAGGGAGGAGGGGCACCCATCCTGCACAACAAAGCAGCAGCTCAATACAGCTGCCATCTGGCTTCCTCCTGCAGTTCACTTCCCATAGCAAACAAGATCCATAGTTTAAGGAGTGTTAGGGAAGGGAGAGGGGCTGCAGTTTTAACCTTACAGCTTTATGATGAGGCATTTTTCCACTCTATAAAACCCCCTCTTAATATAGGAGAATGGAAAGCTCAGGAAATTGTTAGTAGGATAGAAAGCCTTTCACTTCTGTGTTTCTGGTTCAGATCCACATCAACTCAGTGGTAACCAAATATAACTACCACCTAAAGGATTTTTTAATGAAATGAGTTAGCTGATCTCAGTACAAAACCTAGTGAGCAAGCATCCATATCCCTAGAAGCAACACCAAATACAATAAATTCTTTCCTCCTCACTGTGCAGAAATTGCTTCTCACCAGTAACAGCTGAGGACACTTCAAACATTACAGCATAAACCAAACTATTTTAACTACAAGAGAAGAAAGAGTGCTAAAAACATGAGAGAGTCCGTGAGGGGTCTACCACACGATCTGCTCTTTCTGCTTAAGTTCACAAAAGCACAAATTTGTCAACCTCGGGGTTATGTTCTAATGTCTATTGTCTTTACCTTTCCTTGGGTAGTACTGATGGAAATCCAAGCAGAAAAGAATCTAGCCATTTTAGCTTTGCATTTATACCAGAGCAGATAAAGACTCAAACTGACGGACATGAAGACTATTTTTCTTGTACGTTATGTAATAGCACATATTCATGTTTCGCTACATTTACAAAATAGTATTAGACCCAGAGATTCAGGCTGTGTACTCTGATGGTTCTATCAAACAAAGATGACTACAACATAAATATATGCTGAAATAATTATAAAGGTGCTAGCAGTAAGCTAAAACCTAACCCTTTACTTGTTGCAAACAGTAGAGATTTTAGTCCCTTCCTATTACATTATCATTAATATCAACAGGAGCCCTAAAAGATTTCACTGAAATCAATGGAGTTTTGCCACTCCTTCAGTGGGATCTGACTTCATAGACGTTAATGTTGAGGTACGCAAGCTAATATACAGACAGTTCACAGCATGATGAAATGAAAGGCAATTTCTTTCCATATCTAAAAAGCAGCATTCCATTTATAGTCAATGTATAATAAACTTAAAAATCAAACATTCATGTTGCTGGAAAGGTCAAATGCTGTTCTAATACTATACAACTGAATGGATAATATCCATTAAGACCGATCAGTGAAAAACACCAACAAAATGAATAAATACAACCCAAAAGCTAATGACCTCAATCCCTAGCAGCCCCTTGACCCTTATTACTACAGCTGCTGGTGTAGGAAAGGATTAAAGGGGGCTAGAAATCATTGGGTTAACATACAAGGGCTCAGAAATTTGACCTTGGTTACTTACAACATATATCGTCTACAAAAAAATGAGTATATGAGGAGAATTAGAAACAGAGCTAGCAAAGGTCAGTTTGAGTGCAGATAAACTTAAGAAAAAGGAGGCTTGAAAGGCAAAAAGGTTTTATTTCTCCCATAGCACTTTGTTGTAACCAAAATGGTCTAAGGGCAGAACCAGGATTAGGGCAGCTGGCATTGCTGAACATGCTAGATAAACTTTTGGGCACATAAACCATTCTTTATGTCTTAAACAGAAGCAGCAAGTCTCAAAGATAAATAAAAGAACAACTACTCACAATTAGATATGTACCATCAGGTCCATATGTCATAAGACAGATAAATAACATCCTAATCACCATGACCAGAACACTGGACTTCCTCACTAATTGCAATCATAAATTGAATAATCATGACTCTTTTGTCAACCTGCCTCTGAAATACTCCTATACTAAGATCCTTTCCTAGGTATTAAGGTCAACATCAAAGACGGTAATCTACAAACTAAAATGCACAGAAAACCACAGAACAACAAACTTAACTCCATAAACCTTCAACCATCTGAAACGCAAACGCACACAGACTGGGCATCCTCGGATACCATCTCATTCACTCTTAAAAAAAGTCTTCTGATACCATCCAAGAACCATCAACTAATCAAAGAAGATTTTAAGTCAAAGGTACAGCTCTATAAAAAGATCAAGTTTCATAAAATGGTAGGGGTTGGAATAGACCTCTGGAGATCATCGAGCCCAACCCCCCTGCCAGCACAGGAACACCTAGGTCAGGCCACACAGGAACAGATCCAGGTGGGTCTTGAAAGTCCCTAGAGAAGGAGACTCCACAGCCTCTCTGGGCCGCCTGTTCCAGTGCACTGTCACTCTCACAGTGAAGAAGTTTTTCCTCATGTTGAGGTGGAACTTCCTGTGTTTCACCTTGCTACCATTACCTCTTGTCCTATCACAGGACACCACTGAAAAGAGACTGGCCCCTTCTACTTGACACCCACCCTTCAGATATTTGTAAACATTAATAAGACCCCCTCTCAGTCTTCTCTTTTCCAGACTAAACAGCACCAGGGCTCTCAGCCTTTCCTCATAAGAGAGATGAACGTTCCAGTCCCTTCACCATCTTCGTAGCTCTCTGTTGGACTCTCTCTAGTAATTCCCTGTCTCTCATGAACTGAGGAGAACAGAACTGAACACAATGCTCCAGATATGGTCTCACTAGTGCAGACTGGAGGGGGAGGAGAGCCTCCCTCGACCTGCTGGACACACTTTTCTTTATGCACCCCAGGATACCATTGACCATTTGAAAGAGGCACCGGATCGTCACAGAGGGAACTACAGCTGTCAGATAACACTGTATTAGGTACTTAAAGAGAAAATCATTAACCAGTTATAAGAAATTCTCAAAGATGCCAAGTGGTCTTCCAAGAACCACCTTGGCCTTCTAACAGTCTCTAGACTCAGAAACAAACCATCAGAAACACCCTAGGTATAGTCCAAAGACACCAAATGAATGAAAAGCATATTATAGAAAGAAACATAAACTCTTACAATATATCTCTATTATTACTGTAGTAAATAATCTTTCAACAGAACCACCATTACTTTGCAATACTAAATTGTGCTTTCAGGAATACAGTACAGTTTGTTCCAGTAACCTGCCATCACAACATAATATATGTAAAACTAAGCAAAAACTACATATTGGAGTGAACTGACACAGTCTATAAAGGAAAAAAAAAGTACCCATCTGTGAACACCTCTCACTAGTCACTGTGGTTTTTGATCTCTAGCTCCTTCGTCTCCAGCTGCTCACACACTATGCCCCTATGCTCAGGTAAAACACACAAATGTCTTTGAAATTTTGGTAAGCAAAATTCATAACTTTACTGAATTCCAAACCTCATGGATGCAAAGGAGTAGTTTTATACATATCTTAATCTCCCTTCCCTTCCTCCCTCCCCAGGCTAACCAGTGTTTCACATGCAACAAACATTTTTTTTGCACAGAGGGAAGTATCTTTGTCTTTCCCTCCTGTTCCCCCCACAGTGCCTCACTGAACTGATGTATGTCTGCACTCTGAGCAACTGTTCTCAGCTTTTCTTTTGCTGCTGCTTCTATTTTGCACGTGGAAGAGAGGCTTGTGTGTCTGTAACTAACATTTTCAAATATTCCAATTGGTCTAATAAAAGATAGAAATATTTCTATCTGTAGACCTCTTCTTGCGTTTCTTTAAAGTCAAGTCTGTTGACAACCAAACTAAAAATATGAGACAATTAAAAGGAAAATCATGGCATAATAGCACTTCAGAGTCATTCCACTTTTGGAATTCCGAAACTTAAAAAGCAAGAAACTTAAATATTTTCAATATTTTTTTAAAAAATTAAGCATAACTAGTTAGCTTTTAAATTGTGCTCCTGTAGCTCTGAATCTGAAAAATTAACAATGTTTAACTTTTTTCTTAAAAAAAAGATTGTTTTTGCCAAACATATATTCACTGAACGTGAATAAAAAAAAAAAAAATTACTCTTGAACGAGAAGTTCAAGATTTATGCAGAACAGAGAACTCTGGATAGAGGCAAGCACAGGAAAAAGACCCAAGGTGTATTTTCTACTTTTTTTCATGAAGAGTTTCTTACAGAAAGCAAGCCAAATACTATGAAAGAAGTAAATTTTGATCCATCAGTAGACCTAAGCACTTGCAATAAAATGAGAAAGGGATAAGAACAGTTAGTTCATCAAACAAATTGAATTACATTTCATTCAGGGCCAGTGAAGAGTCATGCAGCAGGAAAAGCACATAACAGCTTTGAGTAGCTCTCTGTGCTTCATCTGGGAAAACATTTAGATTGTATGTAATTGTTCACAGTAATTACAAAGGACTGTTGAGTGGCATTTATCTACTGAAATAAAGAGAAAAAGACTGAAATAAAAGAATACACAGGTAACATTTCAGAAACCAAAGTGTGTCCCACTAAGCCAGAGTTGAAAGAGTCTAGTCTCAAATTTAGGTATCCACATCATATAAATCCTTACATAAATTTATGAAGCTTTGTGGGGGAAAATAGGTTCTTTGTCTCTGTTGCATCTATTCATAACACAGCTCCAGTATCTTGTTCATTTTACAGATAGAAACATAATTTTTCAGTTCACATTTAATAGTGGCTCAGTTTATGATAATTTGTTCTTTTGATAACTTTATACAGGTCTTTTCCTGGCCTTCTGGTTTATCCCCCATTCATGTTTTCATAGGTAACCATTGTACCACCTCCCCGATTTTGTTTTACTAGCTTAAACAAACTAAGCTCTTAAATTTCCTTGAGGTTGTACCTTACTCTGTTCTGCTGCACCCATCAGAGTTGAACTCATCTTTATTAAAAACAGATAACCAGAAATGCACTGCAGTATTTCACTTGATGTTCAGATATACCAAGCTCTTGTACAGTGGAATTAATACTTCCCTGCCTCTACTATAAATACATCAGATCCACAAGTTAACTCCAGCTCTTTAGAGGTTTACAGTCCAAAAAGTGCAATTTATAGCAGAAATTCTTGTTATTTTCACCTCATACTACAGACTTTCATCCCATTTTGTATTACCATACGCTTCAAGGTCACCCAACAGTAAGGTATTTTTACATTAAATCCTCTCATCTGCTCTAACACCTACAACTTTGTTTTTAGCACAATTTTTTTGTGCCGCTGCCATTAATGAAAATACCAAATAAGATAGCCCCCTGAAATATTCGTTGAAGAACATTATTCCTGCATCTGATAATTCGCTTTTCAATAACATCTATGGTCTCCTTAGACAGTTTTTAATTTTAATTTATAAATGCCTTCATTACATTACAAATTAAGTTTCAAAACATCATAGCCTATAAATTTAGTGATGATACACTGAAAAAATGTTAGCCATCACAATTGCATAACTCAATTCAGACATTAACAGTAATGTGTGTTCTCCACTCTACCTGGGAAGTTAATTTCCCATAGTAACATAAGTCCTAGTAAGGTTTCTCTCTCTAATATTTCTGAAATCTGAATGACCTAATATATCCAAATATAAACTAGACCCCTGGGTGCTCTTCCAGTAGGACCTGTTTAACAGCATTTCCAGAAGCAAAGCAGCATTTGCAACTATTCTAAAAGACAAAGCTACTTATATTCTGTTTTCTAAAGCATAGCAGAGTGATAATATGACATCTTTCAAAAGCATAATAAAAAAAATGTACATCTTCTTGGCTTTAGAAGATAAAAACTAGGATCTCTCTGAACTAGAATAAAGTCACAGGAAAACAAATGCATACTGTGGTAAATGTTGTCTTAGTGTTAATACGTACTAATGCATGATCCACTGTAAAGGACAGAAAAAACCACACACAATACACTTCTGAGTTGCCAGGAAAATACACAATATGCTTCTGAGTTGCCTGCAAATAGGGTAAAGAGCAATACACCTCTCTTCCTGTAAATTAAAACAGACCAGAATCTTCAAGAACAAATTAATAATTTTTTTTCTAACTCCAGTAAGAATCTAATTTGGTAAAAGTCCTGAAAGATTTATAGTTGCAAAGATGTTTTTAAAGTAATAACAAACATACTGCTGTATCAGTAACACAATATACACTGAAAGTTAGATAACCTGAAAGATTAAGTATCAAGTTTAAAAGCCCTACCAGGTAGCTTTTGGATCATTGGCTTTTTGGATCAAATCCCATAGGCATTTTTTGGACCAGTTCCCATGGGCTGTTAGAATAAAGTCAGAGCCTCCACACTTAATCATACAGAACAATGGCACAAGTCTCATTTTTTAAGTTCATATTAATTCCACAGTGAAGACACAAAAATGAAGAGCTAACTAGCTGTTAGTAGATGAATCAGTATTGAAATATACTAAAATGCACAATTACCCATTCTACTGTTGATTAAACCAAGAGGCTTTAAGGAAAGAAAGAAGTACACAGGTATTTCTTCCATGGCTTATTTTTGTTTCTACTGATGCATGGCCAAATAGTGTGACAACAGGTAAAAGTTCCTTGTCATTCCCAAGGTTTCTCACTATTTAACAGTTTTGTAGCTTTGTATCAATTCCAAGCAAGTTGAAAGTTTAACTCTTTGGATCTTATGTGACACTAAAATGTACTTAATAAGAATTTGGTTTAGAATTAATACAATAACACACTCTCTAAAAGACATCCACACCCCAAAATTGTACTGGAATGACCCTCCATGCTAGTGATTTGTAAATCTTTTATTAAATGGAGTATAATATGCTGCTTGTCCTTTAATGGACTAGAAAATACACTACTAGTATATACAATCCGCAGTGCTGAAGTTATAAAATATAGCATTACTGTAATTAGTAATGGTGAATACTGTTTAAAAAGCATCACACAAATACATGACTTTGAAGCTGATACACAGACACCCCTATCTGTTAAGATAGGGCTTGGCTGCAAATCCATTAATTGAAACCAGACTGTAGCATACCTGTGATGTTCTGCAAGCACTAATTGATAAGATTTCCCAATTATAAACTTCACTTTATTCTTATGAATGCAGTAAATGAGATGTGGATGTGGACAAGATCTCATTTTGGATAAGACTCTAGTCCTTGTTAAAATGTTATTACTTCAGAGCTGGTTATATATCATCATTGATATAACAATAACAGATGTCTTATTTGTGCATTCCTCTTCTGCCTGCCTTTCAGCTATGATTTTACAACTTGTAAAGAATTAGAAAAAATTGCTAAAGGATTTACAAGAGACTTCTGCAGTATTATATAGAAGACAAGTGTAACATTGTTTTCACAAACTTGTCAACTAACATAACTCTCATTTGAAGGACAATATTCTGTTTTACTTTCCTAGTCTGTGAAATTATTGATTTGGGGCTAAGTTTACCAGTAAAGATTACCATATGTGGTAACGGTGACAAATAAGTGGCAGTGGTAACCATGAGGATACTGGCTAAGAACACTTCCACTTGCAAATAAATGCACATAAGCTACAGAATTATATTCTCCCAAGGTCTATATGAATCATGCTTTGCTTAGTGATTCTATAAATATTTTAAATTAGTAGGGATTGGTTTGAATCAGTTTGCTTTTCACTGTTCCGTCCTTCAATTCAATAAACAGGAAGATTATAATTACTACTTAAAACTTCCTTAACCAATGTTCTTTTCTTCACTGTTAAGAACAATGACTGAAATGGAATTAAACAGGCAACCAAAAATATGCAAAAATTTGGGGGTTGCTTTTTTTTTATTAAAAATGTGGGATTTTTTCCCAGTGTGCTAGCATTTTTCCCCTCCTATTTTTTTTTCTGTTTTGAAATAAAAATGCCATTACCCTAACCTGTACAGTTTCACCACTGTAATGGGAAGTGTGAAGAAAAATAACTCCACTTCGCACAACTTTTTTTTCCACAGAACCTTAAACTAACTTAAACTTTAGCATAAGAATTAATGTTAGGATTCAGGGAAGGATTAACTCTTCATAGGTATTCATAGAGAAGCCTTGTGACTTGTAAAAGACACATCATCCACACCTAGTAAACTAACAGAATAAATACTCCAATTAATTATCACCCTCAGTGGTTGCTAGCACTAAGGAACGGTTCTCCAGTTCCCCAAATGAGAAGTCTGACATAGCTAAGCAAAATGCTGCAGCTCTAGCATTTAAAAATGAATTGCGAATTTTAAAAATAGTAAATCCAGGAATTTTAACCTTTGCCACAAACACCTCCCATTTTCTTCAATGGAAACTTTGTTCTTCTGAGGACTGCATAATCAAATCCTTAACCTATGTACAACTTCAGCTGCAGATTACAAAATCAATTTTCACCAAAAATTTTGAGATATTGTTCTCTAATTATTTTTGACCAAAGCTATATAAACTCCATTCCTATTCACTGCGTTGTCTAACTCACATTTATGTCTCTGCAGATGGGTACAGAAATCACACATCCACATTTTGAGGTATTCTGAGGAAGCCACACATCCAACCTTGCTGGATAAACCCTGCAAAATAGAAGGGAGCGCTGATTAACATACTACCACACTAGCACAGCAATCTGGTTTCTGGACCTGAGCTGGACTCGCACTGACCAGATCAAAGAGCAGAAAGAGCAGCTCACATCCATTTGTATCACGCTGTATAGTTTTACACTTTAGGTACATCTGTGTGTTGTAAATGAGTAATGTGCAGAAATATGCAAGTGCTTTTTTTTTTTTTTTTTGAGTCCTGGAAATCACCAATCTCACCTTCAGCAATCAGTTATGTTGAAAAATACAGTGCAGGTACACCATCAGTTATATCCATTCTACTATCAAACATATGACTACTAACTCTGTGCCATGCAGCAGACCTAGACTATAAGCTACCCAGTATAAAGTTCAGTTCAGCTATTACATAGAAGTTTTTCTAAAATTGTATTTAATTTTTTTTTTCTCAAAACAATTGACTCTTTAAAAATTCCTACTGATACAAATTCTAAATTTTACTTAGATGTGGTAAATCAAAGATGGATAAGAAATTAATCAGTTCTGATCTTTAGAAACTAGGCCTAGGTGGTATACCAAACATAAACTCTGGAATAAAAATATAATGCTTAAAAGCAGCTTAAAGATAAGGGTTGTCATATATAGATAGTATGCAATACTTGACAAGAAAGGTAAGCATTCTATCCTCCAACAATATATACATCTTTCTCTGACAACTCTAGTAAGAGGGGAAAAAAGGACAAAAAGACCAGTTCTGGGAGTCATTAGCAGCAATTATATAATGACCATGTACAGCACTACTCACAATCCAGATGAAAACTCAAGTTTTTTAAAGGTTGGAAAAGACTTTATGAGGACATACATCAAACATTGGAAGGCTTAATTTTCCCCTATTGTTATTTATTTCCTTTCTGCAGGCAATGCGCAAATCATTGCCTTAAGCACACCAGTGTATATACAATAATTAAAGGCAGAAAGAAATTCATCCTTCCATGGTTATTTTGCAACACCTAAACTGGTGCAAAGTGCTTACAAGATGCAGGACAGATTTCTATGCCACCTCTGCATTTCTGTAAAAGTTCCCAATGCAGAGATAATATTAAAATCAGCTGAGATTACCCTACACCTGAGACATACTGTCTGGCTACTCTTCCAGTCATACAACATGCCAGTCAGAATGCAAGCAGAACTTCCCTGGCGAGTACCCACAGTCAAACTGACATTAACTGTATGTTTTCCTCCTCAAGCAATTGCATTGCCAGTCCCCTCAGCACAGAAAAAAAAAAAAGAAACATCTTATTTTGCCTTCATATATTATGAAGGATGTCTAGATAATTAGGGGTTCACTAACTTGTTGCTGCATTAGTATCACTGATTAATCATAAGTTGCAGGACTAGACAGTAATGAGTCTTGAGTTGTAAAATATGTCGTGAAAAAACATAATTTAAAAATTCAAGTTATTCTGAAAGTTCTTTTACAGTTGAACATTGCTGTATACAACCAAGTAACCTTCCTGAGATGAATTACTAAATAACACATCCATCCAAGACTATATCAGTGAAAAAGAGAGTCTGAAACTCCCACCATCAGGAGAACTGAAGCAGAACCTTGGTGGTTATAAAGAGCTGTATCTAAAATACTGTCCTATTAGTTGTAAGGACTTGCTAACACTAAGTGGGTTTAAACAAAATGCACTTAACTATTTTTACTAAAACAAACTCCCTTACATTATTCAAATTTCACAGACTCACATAATGGTTCAGAACCTCGTGACAGCACCTAGTCCAACTTCCCCCTGCTCAAGCGTGTCACCTCAAGCTACCTATCCAGGATTCTGTCTGGGCAGCTTTTTAATATCTCCACAGAAGGAGATTCCACAACCTCTCTGGGCAATCTGTTCCAGTGTCTGATCATACTCACAGCAAATATGTGTCTTCTATGTTCAGATGGAATTTCATGTGTTTTAATTTGTGCCCATTGCCCTCTGTCTTGTCAGTGGGGCAGACTGAGAACAGTTGGGCTCCCTCTTGTTCATTCCCTCACATCATGTGTTTACACACATTGGCAAGATCCCTCCTGAGCCACCTCTTCTCTAGGCTGAAGAGTCCCAGGTCTCCCTGCTTCATCTCATATAAAGAGACCCCAAACCCTTAATCATCTTTGCAGCCTGCTGTGGACATGCTCCAGGAAATCCATATCTTTTTGGCACTGGGGAGTCTAAACTACAACAGTACTCCAGATGCAGCCTCACCAGTGCCAAGCAGAGAGGAAAAATCACCTCCCTCAACCTGCTAACAATCCTAATGCAGCCCAAGTACTATTGGTCATTTTTGACATGTGGGTACACTGCAGAGTCACAGTCACCTTGATCTCCACCAGAATCCCAACATCCTTGTCAGCAAAGCTGCTTTCAAGATTGCCGGACTCCAGTGTGCACTGGTGTCTGATGTTATTCCTCCCAAGATGTAGGACTTTGGGATTCTGCTTGTTGAACTTAATGAGAAATTCAATTATTTTAAGTTACATTTAGCAATTCAGAGTCGGCACAGGAATGATCAGACCACTAGATTTTAATCTCTGGAAAAATTTAACGAATTTAAAATAAGCAAATTTGTTTCCAGTTGGATCAACTTCAAAATTTCTTAGCATGTGAATTAATGCAACAGCTGTATGAAAGACACTTAAGTGCAAGTAAATATTCATAGTAAAATACACCACAATATGTTTGGAAAGATTGATGTCCATGGATCAACTCCCTTCAGTCACTTCCTGAACTGATCAGCAAGTGGAAACACCAGGGCAAGTAGAATCAAGAAGAGACAAGACACGGGGGACCTCAAGATCATAGAATCATAGAAAGGTCTGGGTTGGAAGGGACTTCCCCCCTACTGAGAGCAGGGACATCTTCAACTAGAGCAGGTTGCTCAGAGCTCTGTCAAACCTCACCTTGAATGTCTCCAGGGATGGGACCTCAATTACCTCCCTGAGCAACCTGTTCCAGTGCTCCACCACCCTCATGGTAAAGAACTTCTTCCTAACATCCAATCTAAATCCACTCTTTTCTAATTTAAAACCATAGCCCCTCGTCCTTTCACTCCAGGCCTTTGTAAACAGGCCCTCTCCAGTCTTTTTGTTAGCTCCCTTCAGATACTGGAAGGTCACTATTAGGTCTCCCCAGAGCCTTCTCTTCTCCAGGCTGAACAATCCCAGCTCCCTCAGCCTGTCCTCGTAGGAGAGGTGCTCCAGCCCCCTGATCATCCTTGTGGCCCTCCTCTGGACCCACTCCATCAGGTCCATGTCCTTCCTGTGCTGAGGGCTCCACAGCTGGATGCAGTATTCCAGGTGAGGTCTCACCAGAGCAGAGAAGAGTGGCAGAATCACCTCTCTCGATCTGCTGGCCACACTTCTTTTGATGCAGCCCAGGATGCAATTGGCCTTCAGTGTGTGGCAAGCACACACTGTCTGCTCATGTCCAGCTTCTTGTCTGCCAGCATGCCTAACACTCCTCCGTCTCCTGTGTTCCACATAGCAATGTAAAACAACTGGGGCACCGTCACTTTTATCTTGTATGACACTTTTACTGAACAGGTATAGAAAAATGGAACAGGTCACTCTACCACTTCTGTCCCCTTCAGTTGCTTCATTTAACTTCACAGACACCAGACGTTGCTGGGATACTTGTCTTCTGAAATTCTTCTAATAGTCTTAATTTTTAATTTTATACTCTTTCCGCTAGTTGATTAACTTTCTCCTTTTGCCAAAGAGTATCTGGTAGTTACCCAGGACAATACTGTGAACACATGATCAGAGAGAGAACTAAAAGCAATGTTTTAAGCAGCACTGTGGTGAAATCATGAGCTTAGAAATGTATTCATATTTATCATTTCAAATATTTTTCCAATGTTTTTAACCAAATATTTAAAGTAAAATAAATGGCAAACAATAACTACAAATGTAACTCATATAAAATTTTATTGATATTTTATATTACAGGTTTTTGTTGGTACACTTTTATTCTCACTAGAAATCCAGACAGCTTTGTAACATGTAAATGACAATTTCATGCTACACTATTTATGTATTTGCTCTTAAAACCTCATAGAATAAATCTGTCATGAATATACTATTTTCTACTCTACTATAGTCAATGTTCCTCACTCTGGTCTCTGGAAACACACAGAAGCCCTGTACATAGAAGATTTAGCAATGGCTACAAGAGAAGATGCTTAAAGAAGGCCTTTGATGAACACAAGCAAAAAATTTAGCATTTAAATCCTTAATGAACTTCATCTGTTTTACTTCTCAAAAAACAGTTTAAGAGATGACTGACCAGCAACACTGACTGTAAATTGATATATCTAGCATACAACCTACCAAAATCAGGAAATCAAGCTATAGCAAAACTAAGGGATAAAAATAAACAAGTTCAAATCAGGCCACTTACAATTGACAGCAAAAGTAATTAACCACATTTAGTAAGAGTCTGTGTTTCTGGATGAGTTTAAATCATTACCCTTTGGGTTTTTTTTAAAAAAGTCCTCTAATTCAATCACAGGTGCTGAAGTATAAGCAGCAATTAATGAAATAATTACAATATATGTTATGCAGGAAATCAGGCTAAATGACCACAGTGGCTTTCCTTCTGGCCTCAAATCAGAAAGAACACAGAAATGTATTAGCAAATTAGATTATATTTTAGACTTATTTTGAATGTCACCACTTAAATTGAAAAACAAGACTTAGGCTTTAGAGATCTAACAGAAACACTATCAAATATATTGTTCACAATATTAGAACACGAAATATGGAAACAGTAAACTCATTTTTAAAACTAATTTATTCCTTAAATGACATCATCAAGCAAGCTATTTTATTGCTTTGAGCAGTCTCATCAACTTGCCATGAAAGACACTAAGTACGCTAAAGCCATGTAACATGGCAGTAGTCTACATTTTAACTTACCCTTAGGGACTACTTAACCTCATGTTTTACTTTTTCCAGATCAAAGCAATGGTAAGGATAACCAAGAGATGATATATATGTCATAACTATGTAAAGGTCAACAAGGTTTAAATACATTGGGTTCCACTCATAAATATTTCACTTACAGGAGTGTATATTTCATCTTTAAACTCTAAGAGTGGCACCTCAGTAGAGAGCAAATTATTCTAATTAAACATGTAACATACATGGTTCTCAAGTTGAATTTCTCCAGATATGTGTCTGAATGCCAAGGTAAAATACCAAGGAATGGTAATAATTCTTCTCCTACCATTCCTTATATCATAAAGGTAACTTACTACATCAGTATGAGTTGTACAGTGTGCCCAGTTCTGAACTTGCTTACATCACCTTGACTCAAATGATTCTGGAATCACGCTAGAATACTTTAGAACCTGGCCCTATACATCTCATCACTAACATGTGGCAATTTCATTTAGTTTATAGGACAGAAAGGGCAAACTAGTTTTATTACAGGAGAATAGGCTATCTAGTTCAGGACTAAGTCTAGGCAACCTACATAGCCCCTTCGGATATCTTTGAAGGCATGTGTTACTGTACACATTTGCATAATGCTAATACACCCAAAATCTTTCTTCCAAGGTGTAAAAAACAAACAAACAAACAAACAAACCAATGCCCCAAACAGTACTATTAATCTAGGAACCTTTTTTTTTAATAATTGAAATGAAAATTGATTTGATGTGAAGTCATTAATGGCTACTACTCTATGGAATGACATACTTTTACAGTTCACTTATTTAGTGTCTCAAATAATCCAAGTGTATCATCTTCTCTCCTGATTCTTGAAATGAAAAACACCAGAACTGAACAAGAAGCTACAAGATTCTGAGAGAATGTCATCATATAAACCATTACTATTTTCCTTACCGAAAAAGAGGGAGGTGGGGGAAGACTAAACAACAATTTCATACATTTATCTGTTTTCCAAGCTGTTGGATTAGGCAGGGCCTTTTTCCTCCAAATTGGTATGGCTTGAGTCAGATTTAAAATCAGTTCCCAGAGGAGGCTGATAAATGGATTAAAGTGGAATATAAATTCCTTGTGTCACCCAAGTCCCTTAAACCTTGATGTCAGTAACATGGCTAATCATTCCATTATTATAAATGTCAAGTATGTTTTACATGTGCTAGAATAAGTGAATGGGCACAAGAAGAAATGAAAGTCTCAAGAAACTGTAATGCTATTATAAACTTCCATGCAAAAATATCTAAAGTATTACAGTGTTCACCCATTAGTATTTTGGATACTTATTTCATTATTTGTACACCGAATCCCTGACTACAAAAGATCAAACAGTGTATCTATTACGCTACATATACTTTGCTTGCCCTTAATGGTACCACTTCTATGAGCTAGCATAACAGACATAACGGCAGAACACATAAAGGCAGAATACAAACTTTCAGTGTGAATTTTCTTCAGTAGTTAATTTGAGAAATATTACACAGTAATCTTGCTTAGAAAACATGAGAATTTTTATTCTACTCAGCAAAATGAGATGCCCCAGCTGAAGCACTGTTTGCACTAGATTTTAAGAAAGATATTGCAAAGTACAGAGAGGAGAAAAAAAAGAAGAAAACTGTTTCAGAAAAATGACTCACAAGAAATGATTCAAAGAACTGGGCTTGCGTACAATACCAAACAAAAATGAGAGAAGTGGATCAGCATTACAATAATCCTGAAGCAAGTAGAAAAAACAGTAATTTATCATTCTCCTCTTTCTTCAAAGTATACAAAGGTTTCATTTGCAATCTGTAGGCTTGGAATTAAATAAAATACTGGAACATGTTACCAGTAGAGACTATGAAAATCTCATCATGGAAGTCTACAATAACAAATCAGAAATATTCCATTATGAGACAGTTCAGTTATATTCAATACTATCAAATGTCTGATCTGGTTGAGTACATGATCTCTTGAGTTTAGCTGCATTCCACATTTCTATGATTCTGCAGTAAAAGTAATTAAAAAATTACAATTCTTTAATGGTGAAAATAATTGATATGTAATGAGAGGTGAGAATCCTTGAGCAATAAAGCATTAAGCATTTTAGAAGAACAACAGTGAAAGAAACCTCAGCTATTCAATACACTTTCCTATGAACAAGGTGACAGTAGAAATTTCACTGCTAGAGGAAAAAAAATAATCACCCTTAGTCTACTTCTGTGTCCTTCCCCAAATCTTATCTAATCTAAAATAATACAAAATTCACTAAAAATGCTTATATGCTTAAGAGTTCCAGACTACATATAATAAGGTCTTAATTTTCAGGTGGGCTAATCATACACATCTCCCATTGAAGTCAAAGAGCCTTGGTGAGTCACTGCAAGCTATACAAGGAAACCTTTACTGGTTTATTTTCTTTGTGTGCAAGTAGGAGGAGGTGGACAGAAAAAAAGACCCAAACTACCACAGCTGCACACAACTCTTTGAATTTAAGTTTCTGTTGCCAGTTGTTAGGCACTGGATAAATCAACAAGTCAGTGAGTTAACACTGATCTCTTATCTCTTTCACAATCTATGCTTAGGCAGAATTTCTTCCTCTTTCTTGTTAGGAAGCAATAAAGCACAATACTGGAAGTAGTTTTAGCCTCTAAAAGTATTTACCTTTCTATTTGAGATACTTCTGGCCATAAGGAAAGAGAAACAGACAAGCTAGTTAGATACTCCGAGGTATTATGTTTCCATGAAGTAAATAAAAACAACTTAGGCGACTCAGCAGAGCCTTGCTATACCACAATAATGCTTGGGAATTATATTGCAAAGTTACAAAATTTTGCTAATTAGCAAAATTAAATAAATGAAGAGTGTAAACAATACAATCTGTCACAAAATGTACTTTTTATTTCACTAGAATAGTTGTATTTTAAGTAGGTTAATTTGGTTCAATATATTTACATATTGCAACATTATTGTTCCAATGTCAAACACTGAGAAACTTGGAAATTATACTCTCCATTTTGGTGTAGAACTTTAATTCAGTCCTCCTGTTTATCTGTATTAAAAAGCAGTTCTTACTTTCTACTTTTTCCCTCCTTTCCCTTACTTGCATAGAAAATACTGCACCTCTTCAGTACTTCTTTCTAACCTTTAAATTCAAAATTTCACCTCACTTATTCTTTACTGCATGCTGTCCATGTCGCACATACTAAGAATAGTCTTACTAATTTCAATATACATTCTTCAATGAAGTTCATTACCATAGTAGCTAATTGCATAAGCACTAGTCTGAAGGTAAATAGTAGCAAATGTATTTCCAAAGCATCTTCTCCTCTGTCACGTATATTTTTGTATATTTTTACGTGCGTATATGTATTTATTTTTTCATTCAAATATATGTGCATGAGAAAAATTAAGTTTGAAAAATTTAAGCCAAAACTGTTCACTGATTTGGGCTCTTCAGTGTAATACCTGATTTTTCAGAAGACCGTGCTCAGTACTCTGTATATTCAAGGTACAACTTCCATTCAATTTAGTTCTATTGGTAATGTGTAGCATTTAGTGCAATGATGCTCTCAAATGTAAATTCTTAGCAGAACATAGGCAGGATAATCATACTGCTTAATGGCTGGCACCTAATTTAGATGTCCAATTTGTGAGTTTAATCCCCCAAGGCTCTGCTACCATCAACAGAAAGAGGTAGCCCTGCTGTCCCTTGCTATGCATACCTATTTCTTTCCATGTGCTGGCACCTACATTTATAAGGTTGTTTAATGAGTTGGATTCTCAAGTTGATTTAGCTGAAAGATAATCTTTTTAGAGGGTTTTTTTGCATGTGAAGTTTTCAGCGGGATCAGCTGATCTGTCTGGCCATGTACGCACACAATCAGCAGCAGCTGTAATTCAAGTGCACAGGTATTACTCCGAAGCTGGCCAGAGAAGATTTGGATGATCTCTTTAGCCAGCAGGTTATGGCACCTATGTAATTAAATTAGATGGCTGGCACAGAGGAACATGAACATTGCATCAAAAAAAGCCACATGGAAAGAAAATTCCATCAATTAACTTCTACGCTTACATAAAAAATTTGTATCAGAGACAAGGAGAGAATCCATACTTCCTGGGCAGCACTCAAATCATCTTAACACTTCAATTTTCTTTCTATAGTTCCTGCTTCAATCACCCAGTACATATCCCAAATTCTGCAGCAAGTGGGGCAGAGGTCCTACAAAAAACAATCCAATTCATCACACAATTACAGTGGTTTCTCTGTGCAGTGAATGAAGCTGAAACCCTTGGGGGAAAAGCAGTAGGCAGTAGTTAATGATATTTTAACACATGTAGACAAAGAGAGCAAATTAACTTCAAATAATTGATTTTGAACTCAGAAAGGTATTTTCATGTAGGTTTCTATATCTGACTCCTGAAAGCTTAAAAAGGCAAATCTGAACTCCAGAAATTTCATCATGTGGAACGACAGTGGAATCAAGTGGAAGGGTTAGAACACTTAGGGCATGTTACCATCTCACTTACAGACACTGTTTTAAATAAGTCATAATTTTCAAAAATCTTCCACAGCTTGTTACAGAAACTATATAAATGTGCAGCTTAGAATCATAAAAGCAGTCCAAGTCCATTAAAAAATAGATAGACTTTGAATTGACCCTAGATCAGACCCCATGCATATAAAGCAGTGTTTTCAAAACACTGCATGAATGCAGACTTTTTTTTTTTCAATACTTCAACAAGCAAACAAGTATTTTAAAGAAAGATACTGGGTATACTGGGTAAAGATACTGGGTATAGAAAACTAGATTAATTTGCCTCAATGACTTCTGTGATTATGAGGTGCAAATCTGAAGACAGAGAAGAAAATGATGCCTGCTTGCCTCTGAAAATTGGTATTGTGCTATGTATAAACATTCTATTGTTGTCAACGACCTTCACTATGTTGTGGTATCAAGCAATCCCATCAATATTTTTAGGAGAGAAACGGAAACTTACAGTGACTTAGCATCGTGCGAATTGGCAAAACAGTTAATGTTTAACAGTGATGTATAGACCAACTGTTCCTTCTTTTATTTGTTTGTTTAACACATACTGAAGATATCATGGTTTGTTTCACAATACAATCACTTTTAGAAAGTACATTAAAACCGATGGATATAAATTAGATCATAAACTGAGTGTTCTCCTTGTTTATGAGGTAACAACTGTATTCTGTAGAGGTGTTTATTAGACCTGTTACAGATACAGTTGCTACCAAGTCAAAGCATGCTCAAGTTTGTCTTACAATACAAACATGTCCAGTAAGAAGAACTGAATTTCACAACAAAAAAAATATATCAAAAGACTAAAAAATATTTGTAAAACATGTTCACCAAACTGAACAATATGGGACTACTACAAGCATTAGAAAATTTTAACAAGCACTCCAATCAAATGAGCAAATGAGATTCTAGTCTTACTGTAGTTCCCAATGCTAACATCTACAATCAATAGACTGGAAAATATATAGGCCTGTTAGCAGTATTTGCATTAATTTTGTTACAGAAAGCAACAGGGACCAGAGATTGTGTCTATGAAGAAATGGGGTGGTAAAGTAAAAGGACAGCTGTAATGTCATAAAAATCAAATCAAAATTTGCACTTTGTGCAGGAATTGATTCCTCATAATATCATACTATAATTACCTAGTCTCAAAACACAGTGGTTTTAAGCTCCGTGGAGAGTAACGAATGGTATTTTCACTCAACTTGGCTGTAAATCACACTATGCAGCTTCTTAAGGTAATGGGAGATGCCTACTAATATCACAGTTAAACTATCAACCAATATAAAATAAAAAACAGACTAAAGGCCCACTACCTACGGTCCTGTACCATCTGTGGCCAAGACTACCTACAAGGAGTTACAATTATTACTGGAAGTCCACTCCCACATGTTTCACTCTGTCCCCTTTATTTTCCCCCTATAGCTTGCATGTCCTTTTCCTTTTTCCCCCTTCATTTGTGATTCCCAATCATTTGTTTTCCATATAGTTTCTTTCTCATTAGACCTCTGTTTTTCTTGAAAGGAAACTTAGTTTATATAGTAGATGGACTGGAACTGAACCCCAAAGCAAAAATCAAGAGCAGCTGCCACAAGCAGATAGCAAGGAAACAATACAAGAACAAAGAAAGCACATAGTTACTTCCTGAGAAGGTTTCCCCCAGAATCCAGCCATTTGCAGCTGAGACACACTCAGCCAAAGGTAAATTTGAGTTTTTCATGCTTTTTTTTTTCTTACATATTTTGTCTGGTTGCTTACTGAATTTATGCAAACTTGCACCATCTACAACATCTTACAATATAGACATCCCCATGTTAATTACATATGGTCTGATGTTTGGTTTATATAGTAAAACTGTAATGGCAGCTTGATTGCTGGGGAAAAAGTAATTAATTAACTCTTTCTGCTAGAAGCACCTCATTTTTTCCTCATTGGATTTTTGAGTGGTTCACTGGAATAGTTCTATATTAACTAATTTAGGCAGAAAGTGGCTTATTATACTTTGCATACGGAACTTCTCGCCCATATTTTGCATTTTACCGTGCAGAATGCTTCTTTGCAAAGGAAAGTAGCAGTATGTATCTTCAAGGGCTGTTGCCTCCTTGGTTTCAGTGAACCTTCAAGCTAGAAGGTCATTTACTTTTTTTAAAAGTAATTTTGAAATCTACAAAATCTTGTTCCAGTAGGAGACTTTACAAAGCAGATCTTATACATAATACATACATTGGCTATTTGTGTTTTGGTCCATAAACCAGTATCTTTATACTGCAGTTCTAATCTATGTCACTTCTGTGCACTATGGACTGAAGTGACATTTGATTTATAAAAAAAATAAAATAAAATCAAGAACATGCACTAGTCAACAAGTGAAATGAACAAAGATAGAAATTATAGATAGTAACATTATGGTTTTTAAAAACACTTTCACTGAAAGTTATCTCACAACAGACAGCTTTTTTTTTTAAGAAGCATTAGTGATTGTTTCTAAAGGAGCAACAGGAGAACCCTTTATTTGGGTTCTTTTTTTAAACCTATTTCAAACAAAAGTCATAATTCTCATCTCTGGAAACACAGGGGAAAATGACCCTATCTATGGCCTAAGAAAATAATATCCTTATTGGCCTTTAAAGTGGGTATCAGCTTGAAAGGAACACCCTCTTCCAAACACATATATCTTCTAATATTGAGGATACTACTTGATGAAGCTAAAGAAAATTAAGTATCTTTATATTAAGTAATACTGTCCTTTAAAAAAATGCTCTTTTTTTCAATTTCACTTACTAATTTTTGGTCTCTGAGCAAGGAATGGAATCTCTAATTTGGCTTAGCTTCATTGCATTTTATTTTACTGTCAGGCAATGAGTTTCAAACATTTATATTTAGGCCACAGTATCAGAAATATCTACTCCCAGGAAGGCTCCCAATTCCAAACAACGCTCACCAAAATCCATGAAGGATCAAGGGATAAAGGGTTCATCGGGCATTGTCATTCACCCAGAAACCAGTCTCACAAATATTCCTGAATTACTGACCCTGCTGACACACCCATGCTATTCATTTTTCCTTGAAGTACTTGTACTCTCGGAAAAACTTTGTAAAGTTTCTAGCTAAGATGCAGAAAAAAACCACTTAAAATAGGATCCTAAAGCTTTCAAGACAGAAAGCAAGTGAACCTAAAATCTAAAAAAAAAATTAAAAAATAAGTTCTTAAGATTTAAAAGCAATTTCATGGATTAAGTGCTTGAAACCTCAAGGTTAGGAATCCAGTAGCCAGTAAATAGTTCATTAATGTGATTAAACTGAAATTAAAAGGAGTATTTATATTTCCCAGTCAAATGTATGGTTAATTCTCTTCTCAGAATCACAGAATGATAGGGGTTGTAAGGGATGTCTGGAGATCATTTAGTTCAACCTCCCTGCTAAAGCAGGTTCACCCAGAACAGGTTGCACAAGAACGCATCCAGGGGGGGTTTGAGTCTCTAGAGAAGGGGACTCCACTAGCTCCCTGGGCAGCCTGTTCCAGTGCTCCATCACCCTCACAGTAAAGATTTTCCTTATGTTTAGGTGGAACTCCCTGTGTTCTAGTTTGTGCCCATTGCCCCTTGATCTGTCACTGAGCACCACTGAACAGAGCCTGGCCCCATCCTCTTGATGATATGGGCCATTTAGATATGCCAGTCTTCTCTTCTCCAGGCTAAACAGACTCAGGTCTCTCAACCTTTCCTTGTAAGAGAGATGCTCCAGTCTCCTCATCATCTTTGCAGCCCTCCACTGGACTCTCTCCAGTAGCTCTTTATTTCTCTTGAACCAGAGAGCCCAGAACTGGGCACAATACTCCAGGCCTCAATAGGTCAGAGTAGAAAGGAAGGAGAATTTCCCTTGACCTCCTGGCCTCACTGTTCTTAATGCACAAGATAGCATTGGCCTTCCTGGGCATAAGGGCTCACTTCTGGCTCAGTAAACCTGTTGTCCACCAGGACTCCCAGGTCCTTCTTCATAACCTCTAGTTTTGAGATATAAAAGGGTGTACCTATCTTCCAAGTTATTATTAAAAATACCCAGTACGGAAACTAAGGCTTGCAGCAACATATGACTGATGGATAAATGTTATTTAACAGCATCATTTGCTTAAGTATGGCACCTAACAAACTTTGCAGTAAATTTAAGCACAAACCTGGATGGTTTTCTTCAAAAATTTCAGATACTCCTGCATGCACATGCAACACTGCAGGCCAGTAACGTACGGGCCCTGTCAGAATCCACAGCCTCTCTACTTCAGTATTCCTTTTTTTCTTTAAACCGGGAGAAACTGATTTCAAAGTGACTTTTGGATAGGGCCTTGAAAATTCTGTAACACAGCGGGGCTTACACACCCCACCTCCTCGCAGGCGCTACCGTACACAACAGAGGCAGGCACACGGGGCCAGGCGCCGACCTGCTCCAGCGCTCCTTGGTCTCCTCAGCCCTGGGGCACCCGCGGCCGGCGGTGGCAGAACGCTGAAGGACCCGCCAGCTCCTTCCGCCCTCGCAGACATTTTTCGAGCAAAGAGCAGCTTGTAGGGCACAAAAGCGGCACGTCCTTAGCCGGGAGGCGGCCGGAGTCCGAAGCAGGTCGCCTGCGGGAGAAACGCGAAGGCGGCGGTACCGCCAGCAAAGCGCCACTTCCGCGCGGCACGCTGCGGCTGTCAGGCGGCGCGCGCTATCCTCCCGCCTGCGCGGCTGCGCAGAGTCGAGCACCGCGGGATGGCGGCGCCTCCGCCTCCGCACCGCCCCAGCTGAGCCGCGGGGCGGAGCTGCGTAAAGCGGCCCCTGCGGCAGCCCCTGTCTGCTTCGGCACCGGGCTTGGAGCAAAGGGCGCCCCAGGGTTGCTGCGACCCCCAACCCACACCATCACAGCACCTTCCCATTCCCACAGTGAAACCCTTTGGCAGGGCACAACGGAACTGCTCACGCTGCTGCTGCCCCTGTTGAACCTTTTTGGTTTTTTGTGAATAAAA
>JAAGNO010010341.1:0-53815 GCA_033439905.1 Ceryle rudis
AAACAAACAACCAAAAAAAAAGGAAAGACCCCGCTACCCCCCCCCACGAAAACCCACAACAACCCCCCCCCCCAAACAAACAACCCCCCCCAAAACAACAACCAACCACCCAACAACCCTGAAACGTACTGACAGGTGCAGGAGCTGTTAAATAGTTTGTGGATATTTAATAATGCAGTGGTCAGGCTTTTGTCAGGCTGATGGAAAATGCACGTTGCAGCAGCCAGGTGAGGTTGCCAAGTTGTACCAGCTTCCTAAACAACTCTGAAAGCACATAAAATACAGAAATGGAGTAGTATTTGGTCAGTGTTGTTTGGCGTTGTGGCTTGTATGGAAAGAAATCTTCTTATGTTAAGAAGAATTAGTCAGGCAATAATAGACAGGTTATAGTGTCACTATAATTGCATGCTGATTTGTGATGTAGAGCCAGAAAAGTAAAGAAATAAAAGACTAGCAGCTTTGGACTCTAGTTTTGTGTCATTTACTTTTCTGTAACGTGTATTCCTTTCCCCTTTTTTGTCCACTTCTTACCCTTACTGCTTCAGAGAATTCCCTGTGTAAATGTATTTTGGAATTGCCCATAATCTGTGGGTGTTAGAATGTCTTGAAGTTACTGGATTTGAAATGTTAAAGAAGCACACTAACACAGTACCTTGTATATGTGTATAATGTGTTGAAAAACTTAAAGCTTGTGAATATATTTTTATCTTCTTTGTCCACAGTTGCTTGCCACATTTTTAATACAATATGAAAGAATAAAAGGAGTCCAGTCTTCAGGTGTAATGATGATTTTCTGGCTCATCTCATTGTCATGTGCCACAGTGGTTTTTAGATCCAAAATATTGCACGCCTTAAATACGGTAAGTGATTGCTAGCCTCATTCAGTTGAAAATAATCCCAAATGCTGCAGGAATAGAGTAGTTGCTTGCTAATTATGGTAGTCAGGTCAGTTAATGATCCATTCAGCATACCTTCATTTCTTGGATTATAAAAGCAAAACAAGCAAGATTTAGTTGCTCTTCTTTTGAAATGCCTGTGAAATTTATAGTGATCTTAACTGTAGCAGCAGTTGCCAAGAAAACTTTGACAGCTGTTCCAGAAAGGGGATATGCCTGTTTGAGTACAATAAAAGTGTGTTATCTTTGACATGAAACTGTTCTGGGCGTTTACATCGTCTTCCTGTTGATTATACAGTGGATTTCCTGAAACACTTGGTTTAATGATAATGTGACCTCAGCTACTGAGGCAAAATGAAAGTGTACAAGTGAAATATTTTTATGTCAGTCTGCTTTATAGTAAGGCCACATCAAACAGCAGATTAATTGTGCAGCTGCCTGAAAATGGTACATCACTTTTGTTTCTTTAAATTTTTAAGCCATTTTCTGAATTTTAAGAGCTCTCAGTTTTTGTCTTTAGCTGCTGGGAGTGGGATTTTACTGGTGGGTGGGTGGGGGTGTGTGTCCTTCCATCCCTGGGTTTTGATTTCTGTGGATTATTCTTTTTGTGTCAGTCACAGTCTAAAAAATATCAGAATGCCTGGAATTTGAGCATAACACAACCAACTGTAATCTAAATCCTGCTCTTCTAATTATTATTTTCTGTGTGCATACTAATTAACAAATTTGCTTTTGAAACCTCCACACTACCCAGTGTGTAACTGTCCTTGCTCCTGTCCTCCTTGACTTCAAATTGGAGTATGCTGTACTGTTACAAACCATGTCTAAGAGAGAACTTCTCTACGGAGGAAGTTCACACTTCTGTGTTTATGACCATGATTGATTAAAAATAAATTATTTCATCATCTCTTCCCCTTCTCTTTACCTTCCCTTTTCTCAAAATAGATGTTGACTTTAATTTGTGCATGGGTGCATAGTGTAACGTTTATGTAGTTTGCAGAATTTACAGTAAGGAGCTGTTTTATATTTAATAGTACACGTTTTAAAGAAATTCCTCAAGCCTTCTAATTTGAATATTATCTTCATTTGCAGGATGCTGAAGTGGATGCATTTCGTTATGTCACTTTCTGCATTTACTTCATCCTCTTACTTGTACAGCTCATCTTATGTTGTTTTCCAGAACAACCACCTTTGTTTTCTGAAACAGTAAATGATCCTGTAAGTGTTCAGTCTGTTCTGAGTGCTGAGTATCACGCGTGCAATATTCTGTGCAGTGAGTTATAGGGCCATAGTCTACCGCGTGCCAGATAATTCAAGTCTTGTTGACCCGTTTGCAATGGAGTGTTCTTTCCGCTCTTTAGTTGGTGATGCAGTAGATTAAGCCCATAATGAACAAAAATACTGTTACAGTCATTCCTGGGTAGCATTCCTGAAGGTTAAGTCATACGTATTTATAATCAGTAGTGCGTTTCGCAATCGTTGGGAAATACTAGTTCAAAATACTTTCCTCCTAGTCATCTGATCCCATTCAGTAGGCAGTAACTCACAAAGATGTGTATTCTCTTCCTGTTGAAGGTGGGGAAGACTCTACATTTGATTTCCATATTTAGCTCTCTGTGTCAAGCAAAAATGTAACTGCTGTTGCAGTTGAGCCAGTTAATGTTAGAGGGTGGTCTGGATGTAGAAATTTCATTTTATCTAGACATGATCTTTTTTTATATACCATTTTAATTGTATGTACTAGCTATATGGCATGGATCTAAAGTGCCCCAAGGGATTCTGGATCATTATGCTGCTTGTTTAGTCCCAGGTTATACCTTCTGTGTCCCAGTGGAGTGACACCTGTCACTGCCTGGAGCTTGGATGTGCCAAGTTAGGAACCTCAGTTCTCTGTTTCTGTTATAAGATGTAACTCTGGTTTGCTGGATGTTAGGTGGTGCTGACTGATGAAGAAAGGTGTGAAATGTGTGGGGGGTGAAATAAATGTTGCTTTTGTAACTGTAACTTTTTTGCTTTATGCAAATGAAGTCTAGTTTTTAGTAGTACAAGATCTAGTGGACTCTTGAATATACGGTTTCCATCTGCAAGTAGATTCAAAAAAAGTATAAAGGAAAAAAGTAAACCAGCATTTTATGTAAAGTTCAGAATATTTTTACATTGTTAAAGTTGAAAGCGTTCCCTGTATGTGCTGAAGCAGCAATCTGCCTGTCAGGAATGTCTGTGGCTGAAGGCTGGAAGTACCACCACCCCCTGCTTTTTGGGTTTGTTTTTTTGTTTTTTTTTTTGACTTCTCTAAGTTTCAAAACTTTTTTATTCATTAAGCGATTGTGTTGGATTTGCTTGCAATCATTTTATTACAAGTGTTTAAATACTTCAGCAATGTGGAACCCTTTCAACAAAAGCACCCGTGTCATTCATATTCTTATCGTTCCCTACAAAGCTGCAAAACAAAGTTGTGTGAAGAGGAGGAAATTCAGGAGTCTATTCCGTGTAGCTTGATTACAACACACTTCAGTAGAGCTTAGTGGAGAAGCCAGGTCACACAAGCAAGAATTGTAAAATGCAAATCTTGAAAGATTGTCTGGCCTGCACTGTCTTAAAAACTTCCCTCAACGGTTCATTGTGTTGTTGATACGGAGTACTGCTATTTCTGTCTCCCAGTGGTCTAGTCTGCTGACAGCTTTGAAGCTGTGCTTGTGTTTTCTGAACAAGCTCTCAACAGCATAAATGACAAGTTTAGTAATGTGAAAAAAAATACTATAAACAAAAGGAATTTCTAAAGCATTTTTTCTTTGTGGTTTGTTTCTTTTGGCCTCGTATCTGTCACTTTGTACATGGACTGATTTATCTTTCTCTCCTGTAGAATCCATGTCCAGAGTTCAGTGCTTCTTTCCTTTCCAGAATCACATTCTGGTGGATCACTGGGTAAGATCAAGATGATGCATAATGCACCAGTTAATATTAGATGGCATTTTAGGATCCTGCTTTGAGTTAAATCAGTAATAATGATGCATTAATAATTTGGTGGTTGTGGTTGGTTGTTTTGCAGATAAATTGCTTTTAAACACACCCCCCCTGTGTGATTAATCTTTTTTACTTCCTTTGTAAGGTCTTTGTAACTTTAAATTTTGCCGGTATATATTTAGAATGTTTGCTGAAATAAAAAAAAAAAAAAAAAAAAAAAATCATTGGGAAGTAGAAGAAGATGGAAATTATCTGCTGTACTTGCAAACTAAGGCATTCAAAACCATTAGCTCTTTTTGTCCAGTAGTGTTTTTTATTCATTAACTTAGCTTTAATTATGCTGTATGATTTGATCACAACAAATGTTCTTGTGGGTTAAAACACAGAAACTTGTAAAACAATAGTGGTGTATAGTCGTGGTTGGTACTTGGCCAGAGTTCCAACAGAAAGCTAGATGAAAGGAATTGCTTTGCAAAATTAAAGGCTAATAATGGTTTGAAATTTGGTAGGCATGGGAATATTAATTGCCTGGCTGATTTTCAAATGAGATCATTTTATCCTTTCTTTTATTTGCCCTGAAGTTTGAAATCAGTGGCATATCCTGGAATCTTAGATGTTTTGGTGTCTAATTCTCACAGTAAAGACAGGAGGATGTTTGTTGTAGCACCTGGACCTGTGCTGCTACAGGTACTTACTCCTGCATGCATTTTTATGAGGAGTTGTCTCTGTCTTGGAGCTGAATGTGATGACCACTGTCTTAAGCCATATATGCACACACTTGTATCTCTTGTGTTTCTTTCTAATACAGGTTGATGGTTCAAGGTTATCGGAGACCTTTGGAAGCCAAGGATTTGTGGTCATTAAATAAAGAGGACAAATCAGAGGAGATAGTGCCAGGTTTGGCTAGAAACTGGGCAAAAGAGTGGGCAAAGACCAAGAGGTAAGTTCAGTTATCCTGGATAGCAGTTCTTCCAAGATCTGTAGGTTGAAAAGCTACTCCTACTTAAAGGTGTTTGTCTTCTGTTATCATCTGTTACCAAGCCTGCTTTTGTAAGGCCCAAGTGGCAGCTCTGTATTTGTCCTTAAGTGTATATAGAACTGGAACCAAGTAGGATGTTGTGTGTCTTCTTTATGAAGAGCTGCACCAAGTTTCCCATAGTCTTCTGTAGTCCAAAGCTGACTTTTAACTTTTGATGTGTGTTTTACCTGGGGAGGGAACGTTTATGCACAAACCTCAGTCACGTAGTTTAGGAGCTTGGGCTCCCTCTGTATTTAGTGAAGCCTTGGGGGCAGTTCAAGGTGTAGAAGTGAGAAGCAAATTTCTTTCCTTTGACTATAATAGGGAGCCTGGGCATCTAAGCCAGATGACTAAAATTAGAAAGACTGCATGCCTGCACTTTCCATCCTGCTTTCATCATCCTCTACTGCAGCAAGCAGAAGTACCTTTTTATTGAAGGAAAATTGCTTGCTTACACAGGGTATATTTACATACAACTTACCCTCAGAAGTTCGGCATAAGACAGATCTATGAAAAGGATGTGTTCAGTCCGTGGGGGTGGCTTGACATAAATCTGACTGCAATCTTTTAACTCCGGTGGTACAGTGAGGCCTAGGTTTTGTTGGTAGTTCAGCATACTGGACTCTGGAATAAATAAGGATGTCCTTTGCTTTTTAAGTTTATCACAGGTTATGGTCCCATTCCTCATTGCCCGGGGCAGACCTGTAGGACAGATTCAACAGGAATGTTACCTATCCCTAGAAAGACAATTTCTGAATGGCCAGTTCATTGAACCCATAGTTCATTCACTATGGTTGTATAACTAAAAAGATGTTTGTTTGACAGTGAACCCCAGTTTAACTATTAAAAAGGGCAATAAACAGCTCATAAACATCTCACTTGTATACTGTATATTTTTCTAGTTGGCTTTATGCTCGTGTAAAGGCTGTATTATATACCTACTCTTTATTTCAGGCAACCATTAAACATGTTATACTCACCCAAAAAGCAGCAAAAATCAAGCGACTCAAATGGTGATGTGACGGAAGAGGCTGAAGCTTTGATTATAAAACCATCTCAGAAAAGCTCTGAAGCATCTTTATTCAAGGTGTTATATAAAACCTTTGGACCGTATTTTCTCATGAGCTTCCTGTTTAAAGCTGCACATGATCTCTTGATGTTCGCAGGCCCAGAAATTCTGAAGTAAGACCTATATATTTCATTATTATATTAAAAGTATGTGGACAGAATTTTAAACAGTGTTATTTCACTCACCAAGCTGCTTTGCCTTTAGCTGGTTCAATGGGAAGGAGGTGTCATGCAAGTTAGACACCATGCACACAGGTTGTTTTAGTCTGTTGGTTTTCAGATGATAACATCATGCATTAAATATTAGACTTTTTATGTTCCTTTCCAACATTAGGAAGGCCAGGCAGGAACATAATCAACAGTGGCAGGCACCTCTAATGACTGTGGGTCTACAAATCAGAGTATGTGAAGCATACAGAGAGCTAAGGGGGTAGTTGTACGGCTTTAAGGTGAGGAGTAGTAAAATAACTAAGTTGTATTATAACTTGGTGTAGCTCTAAGAGAACACTGTACATATCAAGTTGTGTGATGCTTTATATTTTAAAGTAGTACATTGTTAGGAGGAGGGAGTGATGTCTGCTAGTATAAAATAATCTCCAGTTTCTAAGAAATTTGCTTAGGTCTTTTATTTAAGTTCAGTAGTTTTTGTGCTTGCATGACCTATATCACATTTGGAATAATCTAAGGTTTTAATCTTGACATTTCCTTATATCAAGAGAACTAATTAATCTCTCCACAGATTGCTAATCAACTTTGTAAATAACAAAACTGCCCCGAACTGGCAAGGCTACTTTTATACAGGGCTACTGTTTGTATGTGCCTGTCTTCAGACACTCATTCTTCACCAGTATTTTCATATTTGCTTTGTAACTGGAATGAGGCTCAAAACAGCTATTGTTGGTGTAATTTATCGAAAGGTGGGTGTTTCTTTAAATATACGATACCTCTCGGTGACTGTGCGAATGCATTGCTTAAGTCTGAACAGTTAAAGTAGTTAGGAGATTCTGGTAGGCCAATTCCTAACTCTCAATAGAATTAACAGAATATCTAATTTATAAAGAAAAGCCTTTAAGATAGAGCAGTTTTCTAATTTACTAGTTAAAAGTTTAGGCACCTTCTTTCCCACTGCCAAACAAGAAACCTTGTCTCATTTAGACTAGGGATGTGAAACTGTTTCAGTTTGTGCAGAAATTAATATGCATCTACATTTACAACTTCATTTGGGACTTGCACCTCATTTTGGAATGAGCTGGAATATTGTAGAAAGCTGTGGACTGATTGCTCTGTGGGAGAGAAATGTGCAACAAGGAGTGAATATTTCACTCTTACACTAAAAAAATTAAACAAGCAAACAATACCCCCCTAGCAATAAAACCACCAACCCTAACACCAAAGACTGCTTGTTGCCTTTAATTCTCTATTAGTTTAAACCCAACTGCTTGCTTCAAACTATACAACTTGCCTTTTGTAAGGTGTGCAGAGTAAACGGAATATGAAGCAGGAAAAGGGTTGCTTGTTATTTTTAGGATGAAAGTCTGTAAAGCAATTGGATTCTCTGGAGAAAATGCATGCGAGTAAATCTTCCTTCATGTTGCCTTGATTGTTTTTTGTTTTTAATCTGCACCTAGGCACTTGTTATCACAAATTCTGCTAGAAAGACTTCTACTGTGGGAGAGATTGTGAATCTGATGTCTGTGGATGCTCAGAGATTCATGGACTTGGCTACCTATATAAATATGATCTGGTCTGCACCTTTCCAGGTGATATTAGCCCTGTACTTACTGTGGCAGGTGAGTATGCTGTGTAGCTTCCTGGTATGGCTTTGGTAACTTCCTATGCTGCTTCCTATGGGCATGACTACAGACAGCTGTTGTTCTGACCGCTGGAGTGTTTACAGCACTGTGGAGAAAGTGCTGTTTGTCTAGAAGCCATCCAGAGCTGCTTTTGTCACTGCTGTCAAGGAGGAAGGCAGGAGGTTCTTAATTGCACAGCTGAGTGTATCTGGGGAGAGTGCAGATGGGACCTACTACTTTTTGGGGGAATGCAGCACCTATAGGATCTCACTTTCAACTGATTTAAAGAAAAGGGGTCTTGGTTTTGCACTCTGAGAGTCACCATACGAGATGTTTGCTGTTTCTAGTCCAGACAGTCACTACGTGACTCTTTTTGATTCTCACTGTCAGTCAGAAGGATAGTGAAATCCCCCAAGAAGTCAGTCGCTCCCTGCTTCGGTCTTCACTTCAGAAGAGCAGACAAACCAGCAAACACTGGAAAACATTAACAGATCTCTGTATGTGTGTATAGATATATATAAAGAGAGAGAGATACAGGTATGTTTATATACCTTTCTATAGGGGGGCTATATATTTGTTTGTTTCAAAACTCAAAGCTTGTAATTATCAACTCAAGCCACTGCTTAATCCTCCTTTTCTTCCCCCAAGCTGTTGAAAAGGGAAGAAGAGATTGAAAATCTATTTCAGAATGATTTTCTGTAGCATATGCAGTGGATTGGCTCAAGATTTTTAAAAATGAGTTTGAATAAATGTTTACAATTAAGTGCTTTTCAGAATTTAGGTCCTTCAGTGCTGGCAGGTGTGGCTGTCATGATCCTTCTGGTTCCAATAAACGCTGTGATGGCAGTGAAGACAAAAACGTATCAGGTTAGAACCTTTATATATGTGACAGAGTGCTTTTAAGAAACATATTCTGTTCTTTGACTTCTTCCTGAGGTTTGTCATTTTAAATATTTTTCCTTCTATTAATCCCTTAAAGGAAAAGAAAGGAAGGTCAGAGACGTTGTGTATGCAGAATAATCAAACTTGTGTGTCTTTCACCCTTGCAGTCTATCTGTGCATAACGGTCTAATAACTTTGCAGTAGTTAAGACTAAGGTGGCAGGTTAGTCAGCTGCATGAAGTGCCCGATGATTGGATTGGAATTAGTTGTAATTTTTAACTTGCTGCCTAAGAACCAAAGTGCAACTGTAAATTACTGCCTGACAAATGAACGTGAACGTGTAAAATTGTCACATTTTCAGGATGGTGATTGCAGTGTTGGGGTTGTGTGTGTGGCTTATTCTTAGTTGTTTTGTTGTTTCATGGGTTTGTTACTTTTTTTTCCCCCCTGGGAGTGTTAGTTGATTTTAATCCCTTATTGATTTTTTTTTTTTAAGAGGGTGTCAGTTCTTTAGTGCACGCACATGAGTAAATGTAAACTCAACTCTCATGGTTTTCTATTGCAAAAACTACTTCCAACAGCCCCTACCATGTGCTTTCTGGTACAGCCTTCACTATTAACTGAATTTACCAAATGTCAGAGGAGACTATTTAAATTAAACATTTTAGCTCTCGACGTTTAATCAAAATATACCACAGATTTTAGTTCCCACATGGGAGAAGTAGGGATATCTAGCCTGTTACAGCCACACTGCTACTGGGAACAGCTGCCTGGGATAGCTGTACTGGTGCGGTGCACAGGCTCTGCCTGGTGCTGAGTCAGAACATAGTTTCAGTTTTGCATTGTGCACATTAAAGTACTTCATGAAGATGGAAACTTCTGAAGAATGGACTTTCTTCTTATGGCTTAATGGAAAGCTTTTCCCTTAGTGCATCATCAGAAAGCCACTGACAATACTGAAAATAAAGCAAACACAAGTTTGGTCTGAGGTTAGATGCAAACTGCACATTGCTGAAGCTCGTTTATAGTGGCTTATTTTTTAACTGTGCGTGCTACCTAGGATAAACATGAGTCCCAGGGCTCCCCAACGCAGGGCTAATCCCATTTAAACCAGTGCCACAACTGTTTTGATCTTTGTTCGGATTTTTACTTGCATGAAGGATTCTTTTAATTGGTTTAAAACATCTTGTTAATTCTGCATATTTGTTTGTTCAGATAGCATCTCAGATTTCCTGCTTGGGAAGCTAGTAAGCTTTTGATGATAATGAGGTAAATTTTGCCATTGCAAAATACAAAGCTCAGAACTCTGTAGCTCTGCCAAGTATTGTGCTCTGCTAATTACTTTTTGCAATGTTGTTTTTAGGTGGCTCAAATGAAGAGCAAAGACAACAGAATTAAGCTGATGAATGAAATTCTCAATGGGATTAAAGTTCTGAAACTTTATGCTTGGGAATTAGCCTTCAGAGAGAAGGTATTAGAGATCAGACAGAAAGAACTCAAAGTCCTAAAAAAATCTGCTTACCTTGCTGCAATGGCAACCTTCACTTGGGTTTGTGCTCCTTTTTTGGTAAGTGAAACAAATCTTAGAAGTCTGTTCTCCTTTTTGGGATCATGCTTTCCAAGGGAGTGCTCAAGAACATGTTTTGATTTTGTTTTTTAAAGAGTGGAGGAATCATAGAATCATTGAGGTTGGAAAAGACCCTTGGGATCATCAAGTCCAACCATTAACCCTCCTCTGCAAAGTTTGCACCTAAACCACGTCCCTCAACGCCACATCTGATTGGTCCTTAAACACATCCAGGGATGATGACTCATCTACCTCCCTGGGCAGCCTATTTCTTTGCCTGACTGCTCTTTCTTTGAAAATTTTTTTCCCTAATGTCCTGTGTAAACCTACCCTGTTGCAGCTTAAATCCATTAATTCTCGTTCTATCGCTAATTACCTGTGAGAAGAGACCAGCACCGACCTCTTGACAATGTCCTTTCATGTAGTTGTAGAGAGTGATGAGGTCTCCTGTTCCTCAGACTAAACAGTCCCAGCTCCTTCAATCACTCTTCATAAGATTTATTCTCCAGGCCCATCACCAGCTTTGTTGCCCTCTTCTGCACTTGCTCCAGCACCTTGCTAGCTCTCTTGTATTGAGGTGCCCAAAACTGGACACAATACTCAAGGCGTGGCCTCACCAGTGCTGAGTACAGGGGGACAATCACCTCCCTACTTCTGCTGCTCATTCTGTTTCTAATATAAGGCAGGATGCCATTGGCTTTCTTTGCCATCTGGGCAAACTATTGGCTCATATTCAGTCGCTTGTGAACTAGAACCCCCAGGTGCTTTTCTACCAGACAGCTTTCCAGCCACACTTCCCCAAGCCTATAGCATTGCATGGGGTGGTTGTGGCCCAAGTGCAGGACCCGGCACTTGGCCTTGTTGAAGCTCATACCGTTAACACAGGCCCATCAATCCAGTCTATCCAAGTCTCTCTGTAGAGCCTCCCTATCCTCATGCAGATCAATACTGCCACCTAACTTGGTGTCATCTGTGAATTTACTGATGATACACTCTGTGTCCTTATCAAGATTATCAATAAAGATGTTAAACAGAAATGGTCCCAACGCTGAGCCCTGAGGAACACCACTTGTGACTGGCTACCAGCTGGATTTACCTCCACTGACCGCCACTCTTTGAGCCCATCCAGCCAGCCAGTGCTTGATCCATTAGATTGTATGCTTATCCAGACCATGAGCAGCCAATTTTTCCATGAGAATTCTATGGGAAACAGTGTCAAATGTTTTTTGAAAGTCTAGGTAGACAATATCCACAGCCTTTCCCTCATCCAAGAGTCGGGCCATCTTGTTTATAGAAGGAGATGAGGTTCATCAGGCAGGACTTGCCTTTCATAAACCCCTGCTGACTGGGCCTCATCCCCTGTTTGTCCTCTGTATGGCTTGTAGTGGCACTCAAGATGATCTTCTCTATGACCTTCCCTGGTACTGAGGTCAGATTGACAGGTCTATAGTTTTCCAGATCCTCCTTTCTGCCTTTCTTGCAGATGGGTGTTACATTTGCTACCCTCCGGTCCATTGGGACCTCCCCAGTTAGCCAGGACTTCAGGTAAATAATGGAAAGTGGCTTGGCAAGCACATCCACCAGCTCTTTCAGCACCCTTGGGTGTAACCCATCCAGTTCCATAGACTTGTGTGCATCCAAGTGGTGTAGGTCACTGACCACTTCCTCTTTGAATGCAATGACCTCATTCTGTTTCCCCTCCCTGTCTCCTCGCTCATGAGGCTGGGTGTCCAGGGAACAGCCAGTTCCACTGCTGAAGACTGAGGCAAAGTAGGCATTGAGCACCTCAGCCTTTCCTCATCCTTTGTTACTGTGTTTCCCTCTGCATCCAATAAAGGATGGAGTTTTTCACTAATCCTCCTATTGGTGTTAATGAATTTATAGAAACTTTTTTTATTATCCTTAACAGCTGCAGTTAGGTTGAGCTCTAGCTGCGCTTTGGCTCTCCTAATTTTCTCCCTGCATAACTTCACTACATCTAATAGTCTTCATGAGAGACCTGCCCCCTCTTCCAAAGGTCATAGATTCTCCTTTTCTTTGTGATGTCCAGCCTCTCCTCTTCTTCTTGATGTCCAGCCAAAGGTCCCTATTTAGCCAGGCCAGTCTCCTTCCCCGCCTACTTGTTTTTCGGCACACGGGGACAGCCTGCTCCTGTGCCCTTCAGACTTCTCTCTTGAAGTATGTCCAGCCTCCCTGAGGTCCTATATCCTTCAGGACAGCCTCCCAAGGGACTTTGTCAGTCAGTCTCCTGAACAGGTCAACGTTTGCCCTCTGGAAATCTAAGGTGGCAGTTTTACTAACCCCTCTCCTTGTTTCTCCAAGGATTGAAAACTCAATCATGTCATGATCACTGTGCCCTAGACAGCCTCCAACCTTTACTTCCTCCACAAGTTCTTCCTTGTTCACAAGAAGCAGGTCCAGGAGTCAGAGTCAGAATGCCTTTCACAGTGGTGGGAAATAAAATACTTTTGTCTCCACGTCTCTATGAAAAGGCACTACCGTTTTCTTTGAGAACCTAACGTTTAATGTACTGTCAGATTTAGAAGAGGTTAATGTGCACAGAACCCTCCAGGTGGTGGTAGCTCTTCCTACTGGGAATAGCAGGTTTTAGATAAAAGTCCTCGATTGAATGGGACGTTGTGCACTGGGTTCTCCTGGCACCTGTTTAAGAACAATGTAGAGGGACAAAGCTATTGCATAGCCTGGGATTGCTTAACATTCTTATTTAAAAATAAATATTCTTGCTATGTGAAACATCCCCACTGTTTGTGGTTGGCTTACATTTAAACTAATACAAGGGAGAGAAGAGTGAGATCACATAAAAATTGCTTCAGACCCTATTAGAACAAGGGGCCATTGATCTTGTCTGCAGAAGCAAATAAAAGCCATGACTACATTAGGATAAAATATGTGCTATTCCAGTTGAAGGTGTTAAGTGTACTTTCCAGTCTCAGATTCCTTCCCCTCAAGCACTTTTAGTGTTTACATTATGTTTTGGCCATGATGAAAGGCAGAAGCAGCAATGCCCTGGGTAGGAAACATCAGCTGCATTCTTCAGTGAATGCTTTTCTAAAAGAAGTCTGAGAGGGTTTTAGCATAAACACATAATTAAATGAAGTTTCTAAATAAAACTCTGCAGGTGGACTTCTTCACTGCTCCGTGGAGACTGAGAAGACAAATTTGCCTAATGAGTAGCTCTGTTCCAGCACAAGTTGTGAATGTGTGGCAATGGTCCTACACCTTAGGAGGTTTGCCACTGGGGCAGATTTTGTACAGCCCAAAGTGCAAGGCTGCTTTGAGCGTCCCGTTTCTCAGATTTTTATTCTTTTGTAGATGTTCTGAATTTAAGATGAAAGAGTTTTTGCAAGTGCTTACTTGAAAACACTTTTGACATGCAAAACTCTTTTATTTCCTGTACTCTTGTTTTCATGGCCAGGGCTCTTTAAAACATTGTTTAATAATGGTGTCAGGAAACTCTTCGTTTTGCAGTACCTCCCCTACTGCTGCGTGTGCTGATAAGGGTGTATTTCAGACTAATTGCTTGTAACACAGGAGCACAGACATGCTGCTAGTGAGATTATTCTTTGGACCCTGTCTTGCTTTTGATCTCTGTGGGAGACCTTTCTCCCTGGGATATGGTTGTCCAAACTAAGGATTGTACAAACAAGCTACTGTACCAGGCACAGCTGAGTCAGCTGGTATACGAAGAACAATGCGTGTCTTCACAGCAGTCACAATTTTAACAGAAATACTAATGTCTCCAGTGGATGCTGTGCTCAGATGAGACTGTTCCTTAGGCATTTGAGCTAATTGCCTCGAGCCTTGTCGAGGGGGGATGCAAAGGGTTAGCCTACCTTCATTTCTTGGTTTAAGTGGCAGTCTGTGGGAAAGAGTTGCTGGATCTTGTGATATACTGAAGTATCAGAGTTGTTACCATGGAAGAAAACACCACGAAGAGAATAGATCTGAAGGTCAACATTTGATTTTATTTAGTTTAATTTTACTATAATTTAATCAACACATTAAAAAAATATAAATAAGTATATGGGGTTTTTAAAATGATCTTTTATACCTTACGTTGAACCACTGTTATCATCAATCATAAGTGGTTTTTTTTCCAGTGTGAATATTAAGCTTTTCTGTTGCAAACTGTTTAGGTACTATAAGACTTCATCTTTGTAATGCAGTAACATTTCAAGGTTTTTGGAAAACAATCTGTCCATGATAAAGTCGGCTGTACTTGGAAATCTAGAGTTGCAGTAGTCTCTACAAGATAGAAAGTGGGTTAGGTGTGGGGTGTTTCTAACTATATACACTGCCTTAAAACTGAAAGAGAGCGGCAGGAAAGATTATTGATCATTCCTCTCCTGCAGTATGACCACAAATAACCTGGGACATCTGTGGTTTCACCCCTTGTGCAGAAAGTGAGCACTTCACAGCTTTCCAAAAGGAGCCATCAACTTCTTTTTACAACAGTAGATTTAAATCAAATGTTTGTTTTGCAAAACAGAAGGAACAAGGAAGTTACCAGAACGTTACTCTTTCTTTGATTTGTAGACCTCGGATTGGTTGTCAATCTGTGTGACTCCTGAGTTAGTGGCTTTAAAAAATGTTACCCTAACTGTGTAACTATTACACTTTATTTCAGGTCGCCTTGTCCACGTTTGCTGTGTACGTCACAATAGACAAGAATAACATCTTGGATGCTCAGAAGGCATTTGTTTCCCTAGCATTATTCAACATCCTCAGGTTTCCATTGAACATGCTTCCTATGGTTATCAGCAACATAGTAGAAGTAAGATTTCAGTCATTAACAGGTTTTTCTTCACAGAAGTAGCCAGTGGGAGGGAAGATTACATTCCTGTGCTTGGGAATGTCCACTGAACTTCAGTCACCTCAGAAAGGGAGCTCTGCATTTCCTTTGTGTTAAGTGCTGTGCGAGCAGAGTCTTCAGTCCCAGTTATGGTGGGTGGGTGTTCCTGAAACCAAATATATTTCTTGTGGTTTGGAAAATGGGAGTTAGACTATCCAAGAGACTATGCAGTAGATTTAATGAAGGATGAGGTGTGCATGGTAAGGATGTAATGTACATGTGATACAAAACAACAAGCTCTTAAATGTAATGAGCAGAGTATAAGATAATTTTACATCACTTTCCCATGCAGGCCAGCGTCTCCTTGAAGCGCCTTAGGGTGTTCCTGTCTCATGAAGAGTTAGATCCAGATAGTATAATCAGGAGTCCCATCACAGAGGGTGAGTTTCTTTTCATGTTGAAAATCAGTGTGTGCAGGTTTTGGGTGGCTTCACAGTGTTTCTTTTGCTTTCTGTAACAAATGTACTGCATTTTGGTGGATTTCACTGATAAATTTTGGCAAGGAAGGAGAGAAGGGAGTCTATAAAATGAAAATTTTATGAAGTTTCTACCTTTTTCTTGAGTAACTTTTTTCCTCTCCCCAATTCCTATGTTCAAACTACAGAATGGTTGCATTCAGACAGATGGTCACTTTAAAAATTACTTCTAAGACTGTTCTAAGTGTAGCCATTTGAAATTTGTAGGCAGTAAACAGAATAATAATTAATGCTGTGCCAAAGCCCAGCATTTTGGAGAAGAAAAATAATGTAACACTTCAGGAGTCTTGAAGGAGAAAGGGTAAGTCCCAGTTCTGGCAAATGCCTCTACTTTCTGTTTTGTGGGAAGAGCATTACTCCCAGTGTCACTCCCACTGTATGCAGTGCTGCTGGTCCACTTACAGAGAGCCCTTTAGGAAATAGATAAACCTGCAGGCAGATTTGCTGGAAACCTAAAGCCCCTTTTCTTGCAAAACAAGCTTGACCATAACTACATCAATCATTTCCAAATGATTTTTTTTACTTCCCTTTTACAAAGATGGTGAAATATCCCCATCACTGCTTCACCCAGTTAGTCAAGCTCTGTATCACTTTAGTCACTTGGCTTGCTGGTAAGCAGTCATCTTGCTGTATCTTTATTTTTTTTTTTTCCTCTCCATCTTCCTTTTGGGAATACCTCTTTTGCTTTCTGAGCTGGTAACTATGAGTACATTGACAAATCCTTAGTGTAGGGCTTTGGTGTTGGTTGGTTTGGTGTGGTTTTTGTCCAGTTGTACTTACATACTATATACCTAAGTATTTATTGCATACTTGGTTGAATTGGGAGTGGTATATTTTGAATTATTGATGTAAAAATCTATAGGTGCCAGCACCATGGGACATTTCACTGAGCAGTATTTTTGGCCAAAGTTACTTTATTTGGTAGCTTGCTTTATTTTACCCTATCATTCTTGTAGTAACTTGGCTTCACACACGGATTTGACAGTTTAGCTGATGCTTCCATTGAATGAAGCACAAGGCAGATTGAGGCTGCTAGTTTCTGGAACTCATTTTGCAGTGCAGCTGTGGAGTTGCTGGATAAAGGAGGATGGAGCCAAATGAGCCAGGATCTTTGTATTGTTCACATTCATGTACCTCCTGGTTACAGCTTGAGTGTAACCTCAGAACCTCTGCTGTCTTGATAAATTCAGTAAAAGCAGAATACAAGTTTTTGGTAAGCAGTGGGTGGTTGTTCTGATGGAAAAGTAGCTTTATACCTCTGCTTCTGTGTGCTTAGACTGACTTCTGTGGCATGATCCAGAGCGTACAATTTAGCTGCTTGCATTGGTGCTTTTTATAAATATGAATTTTCTATTTGTCAGCTGAAGGATGCATTGTTGTAAAGAATGCAACGTTTAGCTGGGCCAAAAATGATCCTCCTTCACTGAACAGGTAAGAATTAGTACCCTTTGTTCTGCTTCATAATCTTGATGCATCGTAAGTAATCTGAATTATAAAAATCTACCTGCAGAAGTTTGTTGCCTTAAAGGAATAGAACAAACAACATGTGTTCTCTGTTTTTTTTAAACCAGGGGCTTAATGAACTAGAGGAATACAAAGTATGTAAACGTATGGAATACATAAAGGGGCGTAGCAAGAGGTATAATGGGAGGAGAGGAAGCCTCAGATTTTAGACTTTTGCCATGTGCTGCAGATGGGATGAGCCCCATCTAGAGGACGCAGACAGATTAGCCGCTCGTAATTATCTCTAGTCCCCCATGTTTGCACTATATCCTCAGAGTTTTCCTTTTAAAACCTTATTCTTGCTCCAGTGTAGCCACGCTTGACTCCTGTTCTGAGGTGAAACAGTGAAGAACCTTGCACATGGTATGACTAACGAAGTTACTGGGGTTATGCAGCTACAAGCTGTCTTCCTTGTGTCCTGTCCCCTTCCTTAATTTTGGCTACTCTTTTTCTGGGCCTTAAATTGCATATTCTTAGAGACGGGGTCCTGTTTGGGAAGCATCAATTGGTATTTACATTTATGCTCTCAGAACACTTGAGAGAAATATTGGACATGTTGTGTTATAGTTGGTTGGTTTATATTTCTCTTTTCCTTTCCCTTTTGACTAGCTACATATTAAGATGCTATGTTCTAAGTATAATAAGAGCTTGGTGCTTTCTGAACAAGAGGTTTGTATTTTCAAACAGTTCAAGTTTCTGTGGTGTATTAGCATTTGCAGTGGGTGTTCACACTGTTCATTGAACTCTTTAACTCCCGGGGTGTGCCAGTAAGCAAGGCTGAATTATGTGCCCTTTATTTCAGCATTAATTTCACTGTTCCTGAAGGCTCCTTGGTAGCCATTGTTGGTCAAGTTGGCTGTGGAAAATCTTCGTTGCTGTCTGCATTACTGGGGGAGATGGACAAAAAGGAAGGCTACGTGGTTGTCAAGGTGTGATGTGTCTGAAGAATTGTTCAGCTGTTTGTGGGTACTGCCAGAGGGATTCTAGATTTCCAAGTGGTGTGAAGAGGGGAAGAGACAGCCTTCCCAATTAATGTGCTTTTTTAGCCTGATTTCCTAGCAAGCCATGTATATGTCTTAGCCTGCACTCTGTGTTATTGCCTGTTAAGCCTTGACCCAACAACTTCAAAATCTGTCAGTTTCAGGTTTAGCCAAATAGACAGAATGATGGGTCTCAAAGATAAGTATTCTGGTGAGTCGTGCTGGAAGCCAGGTGTGAAGTGGGGAGAGTCTGTTATACTTACTCCAGCCTGACAAGGAACAGTATTGGTTCCTACACATCAGAGAATTACAAGGAGGGAGGGTATACTCAGATACCCAAACATGGGAAAAGCTGCTATTGTAGTTTATACCTTCTTAGACAGCATTGTTTCACAGAGTTAAAATGACCTCGAAGTAGGTAGGTAAATAAGTTAAAAGTTCTTGGTTCAGATTTTGCTGCTGCTGTAATGTATGGAAAGAGAATTATTTTAAGAGCAAAACAAATGTGTTGCATTTAAAAGAATGCACATTTGTTTACCTCAAAAATTGTTCTGGAAAAATAAAGCCGGTGAGGTCTGAATCACTGGTTATTTGTACAGAAAGAGAAGGCAGAACTAATCTTCAAAGCAAAATACTTCGTAGTATCTCAGTCTCTTCCTTTGAAGTGACTTTTTGGTAAAAAATATTTCCCCTACTTTTGCAGAAATCTCTTGGCAGGGATGCATTTGTTAAACACTTGCATTCCAGATGAAATTGTTTTATGCAGAACATAAATTATAACAGTGTGAAAGAATGAATGATTTTGACATTTGGTAACTGTGTCGACATTCTCTAAACAAATGTTTCATCCGGGTTTATGTTAGAGAGCTGTATTTTGTTTGAAATCCTTTATTTTACACCAGCATGCTTTGTTACACTCACTTCTGGAGAGGATTACAAAAATAACATTTTGGAGCAGGCTGTAGCCCAAGAACTACTTTGTGCAATTTTGAAATGACCATAGGCAGTTTGTGAGGTGATTAGCAGTGCCTGCCTCACAAAGCCCTGCTGTGCTTTGACTTTGTGCGCAGACTTTTAGTCTAAAGTAGCGAATAAAGAACTTTATTTTTCTTTCAGGGCTCAGTAGCCTACGTTCCTCAGCAAGCCTGGGTCCAAAATGCGACTCTGGAAGATAACATTATCTTTGGAAGGGAGATGAATGAGAGCCGGTACAAGCGTGTGATTGAGGCTTGTGCACTGCTGCCTGATATAGAGATTCTTCCTACAGGAGACAAAACAGAAATAGGAGAAAAGGTATTTAAATACCCTAACAGTGGTGTTGGTTGTAGTTGAGGCCATATGACTTCTACTTTGTCTTAAAGTTGTATTGAGTTTAAAACATCGATAATAGAAACCCTCTAGAATAAGAGGCAAGTTTGAACAGTATGTTTTTCTTGCCTTTAAGTGTCAAAGGAGAGGAAACCTGTTCTCAATTACAAATGCAAAAGCATCTTGCAGTAACAGTTTTTAATTGTCTTTTAAGTTAGCACAGTTGTAGAGCAGAAAACAGAAACGGGAAGAGAAGAATCTTCTAAACACTTCAGCTTCATTTAAAACAAGCAAACAAACACTCCCTGCTCTGACCCAACCCCAAAATTCCCCGAACTCAAAAAACAAACCACAGAACTAACCACCACCCCAAACCTGACCCTTCATTGAAAATGTATGTGCGGTATGGGATTTAGAAACTTGTGTACAAGTGGTTGTGCTCTGCTATGGGAGCAGGACCGGGCATCCCCTAACAGTGTGGCCTTCTTGGCATTCTGCTAAGCTGAAGCTCCCCAGAAGATGGGGATGTATATGTAGAGATGCGTTCTTTGCCGACTACTTCTAGGTGGGGTATAGCTGCCAACTAACATCCCCAGATTCAGTAAAGGGTGCGGCTTTATCTTCCTTATTGGTCAGCAGGCCAATCAAACTGTAGAGTGTGAACACTGTTTATTAAATTAGAGGCAGCACTGCAGAAGTACAGCTGAGAACGAAAATAGCCTCTGAATGTAGAGTTAGGTCGGTCTGGGTTAATTACCTTACAAGATTAGCAAAGACCCTTTTTTTGACTAGCCCCTCACTGGTAGTGAAAACTTAATATATTATGTGCTTCCTCCCAAGAGGGTTTTGACTGTGATTGATTGCTTGTGCTATTGTGGCAGTGAAATTATTTGTGATGGAGAGATGTTTCATACAATGCTGAAATTTCTCTAACTTCCATAAGCCACCTATGACTTCACAAACTGTAGTGAGAAGTCTCTTTTCAGCTGCAAATAAAGGATCATTATTTTCTTGTTTCCCCAGGGTGTGAATTTGTCTGGAGGACAGAAACAGCGAGTCAGTCTTGCTCGAGCAGTTTACTGTAATGCAGACGTCTATTTGTTTGACGATCCTTTATCAGCTGTTGATGCTCATGTTGGAAAACATATTTTTGAAAAAGTTATTGGGCCAAAAGGAATCCTGAAAAACAAAGTATGTCATAATGTCTCTAGAGAAAGATTTATTTTCCTTTGCTGAGTTCAGATGATTCCAAGTTTGTCAAGTTGCATATCCAGAATTTTGTTTCAAACGTCTGAAAAATGAAAAGATCCTTCTGACATTTTTTGAGAGGACTTTTATAAAACAATGCATTTTTATAATGATATGTGCTCTGGGTTCTGCAATTCAAAATTCTTTGATGGAAAAATCAAGACTATTACTGTATTATGCACAGAATTCAAGCAGCAAGAGCAGTAGTTCAACCATTATATTTGCTAATTTAAGATGCTGGAAAATGTTTGTTTGTTTGTTTATTTTGCTATTTAGACACGAGTATTGGTGACCCATGCAATCAACTATCTGCCTCAAATGGATACAATTCTGGTAATGTCTGATGGAGAAATCTCTGAGATGGGCTCCTACCAGGAGTTGCTGAAGCAAGATGGGGCTTTTGCTGAGTTTCTTCGTACATATGCTAATGCTGAACAAAGCGTAGAGAAGAGTGGTAAGTGTACAAATACATTCTCTTGCGATAAGCTGGTGTGTGGCGTGTTAAGGGAGTCACATTAAAGGAAAAATATTAGTAATGGAAGGAAAGTTTAAAAAAAATTACTATTTCTTGTGATATACCTACAGGTGGAGGTGCTTATTTCTTGAGGGTGTTGAAGATTGTAAGATTAAATACACATTCTTTTTTAAAACTTGTGAAAAAATTTTAAAACTTGTGAAAATGTGGAGTAGATCTATATTAAAATTCCTCTCAGAGCAAAATTCAGATGGTTGTGAAATCAAGCAAAGCCAGCTGCAGTTTATACACCCTACCTGTGCCTATTAGGGTATGTCATCTTTATGCAGATAATTCCTTTTGAAATGGTAAGGCAGAGGATGCAACTCATTTTTTTCTAGCTGCTGTCCCTGACTCTTGCATCTGCTTTACAAAACAGCTGTAGAGCTGCACTGATACAGCAATATGCTTTAGATTTTTTTGTTTGTTTATTTATTCACTTGCAGATGTCTGCAGTATTGGATTTTAATAAGGGAACTTAGTCTCTTGCTTCCAGCCTGTTTTATTCAGGAGCTCACCTGTGGTTATTTCCTGACACTCCTCTATATGCTCACACTGAAAAGTATGAGAGGTGCTTGTACTGTGCTGACTGGGGTTAAGATGTTGGCATGTGCTTGAGGCCTGTTTGGTAGCAAATGCCTGCTGCTGAGTGCTGCAGAACAGGCTCTGCAGAACAAGGAAAGGATGAGCCCACTTTCCCTTTGTCTTCCATTTGGAAAAGCCTTCATTCCCATTCATTCCCTAGAGGGAAAGCAGAGGCATTTTTTTTTCAGTCTGCTCCTCACAGGCAAAACAGAAACAATGCTGCATTTAGCTGCAGGGATGAAGCTGTGAAGTGTTAAAGAGGTGTTGAATGGCTGTTTGGCAAGGGGGCTGCTCCTGATGTTCATCTGAAAGTTCCTTGCCTGAGGGCTGACATGGGGCCTGCCTTATTCCCTGAAGCTGCCCTCTATTATCCGGGCTGGCAACACAAATTGCCCTTGGAGGCTGTGAATGAGTGGAGTTTGTTTCCTGGATGTGCAAGGTGGCATCTTGTCCTGACTCCCCCTCATCCATCCAGCTGTCCATGATGGGGAGTTGGATTTGGGGGTGATGTGTCGAGCTGAGGCTCAAGGTGAGGGTGCCCTCCTGTAGGCTAGCTCTCCTCTTGGTAAAGTGTCTGTTGATACTCTGCAGGCTGGGACACTGGTTTGGGTGGGCACTGTCTGTAAACAGCAAGTGCTGTATGGATGGGGTTCCCCACTGTGAAAAACATGGCGTGAGATTTTTATGGAAGCAGAATCAGGCTATCTTCTGTGTGTTTGCTGTAGGTGCTCCTATAGGTACTTTGGTCACAGTAAGACGTTGCAGTCTGAAGTGTACAAGACTTCTGAGGATAAATTAACTTTGTCTGCACTTCCCTAGGAAGTTAACAAGTCAATTTGTACAAAGGTTTGCCTCCTTTAATAGCCTTGCTGTTTTAGCCTTTGTCTCCTGCCCTTTCCATGCGCATGGTAGGTTTTGAAGTCCTTTACATGACCCTAAGTTACTTTACTTCTCCATTGAAATATTGAATCTTCCTTTGGAAAGTGAGCCAGTGCTTTGTCTTTTGCCATGTTTCTTTGCAGCTCTCTGATAATTGCATGAGTGAAGTATCTCACTATTTCTTACTAATCCATCTATGCCGGATGATGACTGGGGGCTACGCAGTAGATGGGACTAAATAAAGCTGTGCTACCACAGCTCTCCTTCCCTGGTCACAGTTGCTATGACTAAAGGCAGAATAGCAGAGCTGTGGGAGGAGACACACACCCCCATGGACAAAAGTTGCGGCTCGGAAACACGATGCTTTGCATCTTTAACCTTAAGGTCAGGGACTCTTTAAGATTCTGGAATGAAGTCTCTTCCCCACCACTGGAGGAAATGCATATGGTAGATCCTGCTACACAGTGAGAGTTTTCTGTCATTGTTAATATGAGGCCACTTCAGAGTCTATTATTATAATCATCTCTTCATTAGCACATACATTGAAAGAAAGGAAGTTTCTTGATCACTCACTTCCAGCAATCTGGTTTGGATTGGGATTTAAAAAAAAAAAAAAAAAGGTCCATGGCAGCAAATTTGATCCTGCCTTGGGCAGTTATGGTTTTGTGGTTTAGGTTGTGCTACTTGGATGTGTTTGTAAAGATTGAAAGTAGTTGAGTGTGTTCTGGAAAAAAAGTTAATTATATATACTTTTAGACTCCGAGCCTTCATTAGAAGGAACCATTCAACCTCTGGAAACAGGTAACTGCTTTTTTGCCACGTGGCTTTATATTAGTGCTTGTATTGGAGTAATATGAGCAGCTGCAGTTCATTCATAAGAGATTGAGTCATTATTAGAAGAACTTTGCACAATAGAAAGTATCTGCTTGGTTTGCATGGTACTTGTTTGTGTGACGTTACAACAGTTGGTGTGTCTGCTTGTAGATAACTCATCGACAGCAGTTCTTTATCTCAAACACTCTGATAAGGAAGCATTAAATAAACTTTAAGATGCACATTGGATTTAGGAGTGTAGTGAGCATACCCAGAGAGGCTTTGTTCAGGATTGAGCCCAGAAAGTGCTTTTTGTTCTCATACGTGCAGCTCTTCCCTTTTATCAAAGCTGGCCGCATTTGTCAGTAGAGCTCTCATTAGTGAGCTTATACCCTGGGTGCACATTCCATGTTTACTATGGCAATCCTGAGCATTTTCTGTTCTCGAGGTGTAAATGCAGTATAAGCAGGAAATCTCTGTAGCCTGCAACATGGAATCAGATTTGAGAGCTTTTAGGGCAGGATGATTTCTTTGCAGTTTTGTTTATGTGGGTTTAGAACTTCGGTGACGCTCTAAAGCGATATGACTCTGGAATGCTCCCTGGTTTTCATATGGGAGCCTTTCAAAAGAAATGCTGTCAAGTGTTTAAAATGACCAGCAGTCCCATATTGGTTTGCTCTCATTTGTATAAATAAAAACTAAATCACTAAACTCTTCACTTCCACTTTTTCTGCCTTATTTTTCTTTTTTTTTTTTTTTTTTTCTGCTTCTAGATCACAGTGAACAGTTTAGCTTTGATTTTTTAGAGTAATGAACCAATGTTCAGTTTGCAGATGCAGGAGGGAACAGCTTTGTATTCAAGCACTCCACACAATGTGTTGGTGAACTGGTTTGTGCATGTATTTTGCTTTAGAATAAAACCAGGAAAACTTCAGACTCTAAGTCTACACAAATTTTCCTGCCTATTGAATAGATGCAGGTGGGCTTTTTTGTTTGTATAAACCTTTAAAATGCAATTTTTGGTTACAAATTCTGAATTAACTTTCATACTTGAAAATAGAGTTCCATTTAATTGACAGTTATTAGGAGTCAGTCATTTGTTTTGTATTAGGAAAATGATGACAACTTGAACCTGCAAGTTTTGCTTGTGGCACTCTATTACACTTAATTGTTGCTTAGAAAAAGCTTGGTGTTTCAAGCTGATGGGTTTTGTGAAGGCAGTTGTCTTCAGGTGTATCAGCCAATCCTCCCAGCTTCCTGTCATCAGCAGACTTGCTGAGAAGACACTCTGTCCCGTCATCAGTGTCATGGATAAAGATGTTGAACAGGACTGGACCCAGCACTGATCCCTGGGGGACTCCACTAGTTACAGCTCTCCAGCTGGACTTGGCACCATTGACCACCACTCTTTGGACTCTATTGTCCAACCAGTTCTTAATCCATCTTACTATCTGCTCTTCTAACCCACACTTCCTGAGTTTCTCGACAAGGATGTTATGGGAGACAGTGTCAAAATTGTGGTTTGGGTTTTTTTTCCACAGAGTGAGTCATAGTGTGACTTGGTATTGCATGCTTTAGCATCAAGTATGTCCTTGTAATAATATTACATTGTTAATATTGACCTAATTTTGGTAGAAAAATAGAGGATTAAATGTTCACTGTCTTGGCAACTAGTCCTGTTTGGGGTGGAACTAAACTGATTTGTTCACCTCGTCAATTAGTATATGTAAATACTTACTTGTGTTCCCTCTTTGCTCGTGCAATAGGATGGCACCTGGCATTTAGGGTTGAAAGGGGACCTTTTTATCTTTTTGCTTACTGTTTTGATGTTTACTTTTTCACCCCTCACAGATACAAATAGTCCATCTGGAAAGGAAGGAAAGCCTATAGAAAATGGAGTCCTTGTGAACGAAGCCCCTGGAAAGCTGATGCACAGGTAGGTACTCTCTCCTTTTTTTTTTTTTTTTTTTCCTGCAGTGGATTGCTGTCAGATGGGATGGAGTGCTAAATGGACCTTTAGTCTAACCTGGTACAGCTGCTGTTGTGCTTGAGAGAGGCCACTGTGATTCTATCTATCCCAAATCAGTCTCATAGTCTAGTTCTTATGGTGCTCTAGGGATACTGTATTACTGGAAGCTAATGAGTACCTGGGAGTGCAGTTGCCTGTTTTGATGCCAGTGTGGTTACCTTTTTGCAGTCCAGCAGCTGCACCGTGCGTGATGGCAGGGGTTTGTAAAGGCTGGTGTTGATCATCACCAAGCATTTTCCTTCTGGAGTTTGATTGCTCAACCAAGTCTTCTTTAACTGGCTAGCCTGTTACTTATATGTGAAGGTGGATACTTGAGAGCTGAATGCTATCAGGGAGGTTTAGGAGAGCCTTGTGAGGGGAGGAGGGAAGCACTAGTAACCACTGGCCTGACGGTGACTGGTTAGGAGATTGATTATCACCGGAGTAACATAAGTCGCTGACTTGGAGCTGTGGAGTGCTGAAGTCTGCTTATGAAGTGAACATCTGGCCTGTATCATGCCAAGACTGAAGAGTAAATGTCTTCAAACAGGCAACTCAGTAACTCTTCAACGTACAGTAGAGACACTGGGAAGTCACAGCACCAGAGCAGCACAGCAGAGCTGCAGAAGCCACTTGCTGAAAAGAATTCCTGGAAACTGACTGAGGCTGACACAGCAAAGACCGGGCGGGTAAGGTCTCCCATTCCTGCTTCTTTTTGATTTCAGAAAAATCCTCAGGCTTCAGAAGAAAATGGCTTCCAAAGACCATGTAACTGGAATGAGAAAGGGCTGAGTGGATTCTTGGACTTGCTGCTTTTTGTGTTGCTGTGCCTTCTGCTCTGAAAGCTGATCCTCAGGTTTGCAAGCAGAAAGAGTGCTGACATCAAAACTTTTGTTTAAGATGATGGGTGTGACCACATCAGAGTCTAAAAGAAGAAATTAAAACCTTGTAACTATTTCTTGGAGAGAGATTGTGACAAATTAGGTGACCTAATGAAATCTCTTCAGTGTAAGGAGCTGGAACTAATTCAGCTAAATTTAAGCCAAGTTTCCACTGTAGACACAAGTATCTAATCCCAGGATACCCAGGGCTTTCTGAGAAAAGTGAAAGTGAGGTTCCTGGGAAAATGGCAGTTACACCTCTTAGTAGTGTTGCTTGAGTCCTCTGGTTAAAGATAGATCATAGGATATAGGACATGTGGTGCAAGGATTTAGTTCAAGGCAATATAATTTTGTGGTAAAAAGAGAAAGCCAAAAGCTGAAGCCCTTCAGTGAGGTTTTTGGCTCTCCCACTGATGCTCTTTGTTACTTCAGGCAGTTCTCTCCCTACCCTTCCCTTTCCTTGGAAGACAAGGGAAAGATGATGTGTGCCTGCCCTGAAGAGATGTTGAGTTTGGCATGTCTCCATAGAACGCTTTGCAGCTTATGTTCCCAAGCAGTGGCTCTCTAGAGTGCAATTGTTCTGTTTTTCTGGCCTGATGCAAGTATATTGACTTTAAATAGAGGCTGAAGAAGGGGGAATTGCTGGTTTTGAAATTGAATCTTCAAAATGACTATTTTTTTTTTTCCTTCTGTCTTCAGGTAAAGGCAACAGTGTACTGGGACTACATGAAAGCAATTGGACTCTTTATTTCTTTCTTGAGCATTTTCCTCTTTATGTGTAATCATATAGCCTCCCTAGCTTCCAACTACTGGCTAAGTTTATGGACAGATGATCCTGTTATCAATGGGACACAGCAGTACACAAAAGTCAGACTGGGCGTGTATGGAGCACTGGGAATTTCTCAAGGTTTGCTTGGTCTTACCTATTTTATCTGGTTCAGAATGTTTCTAATGCTCTTGGTGAGCTTGTATTCCCAGAACTGATGAGTGTGGGTTTTGTTTTTTCTTTTGTAGTATGATGAAAAACTTGAGTCAATAAAAAAAAAACCAACAAGCAAACCAACCTATAAAATTTATCAGTTAGTGAATATGATTTTCTTTTGCTTGTATGAAAAAAAGAAAAAGTGGTTTGCTGGGTCTGATGAGCCAGCAGTTGGTGACAGTTTGACCAGGAAATGGCTCCTTGGCCTGTAAACAAACCATGCTAACCTGATTTGCAGGGACAGTTTGTCACAGGAAGCCATGGCTCTGCTGCCTCCTGTGCAGCCATGGCCTTGCTGAGCTGTGTAAACTGGTGTTTTCTCTGACTGTTTCCAAGGCACCACAGGGAGGCCAGCCCAGCAGCTTTTTATGGGTCCTCTTTATGGTCAATGTTTGTTTGCCATGAAACCTAACACCCCAAATAGCCCACTTCAGAACTGCCATAAAAATCCTTCCATAAAACTACATGCCATGTTAAAATTCAGTAGTCTGTACTCAAAGACAGTGCTCAAATATTACACAAAATTTGTAATGGAGAAGCAACTCCTTCCATGAGAGAAATACGATGTTTTCACAATAATTTATTTTTTAATTACTTTATGTAGACTCAGCAATTACTTCTAGTGAACTTCAGTTCTCAGGATTATTGCACTAGGGATGTGCTAATGCTAAGTGGTAACAAAATGGAGGATAATGTTTTGTGTGAGTGGTGGAAGCAGTTAAAAAAAAAAAATCTTCTTTTCTAGGTACTTCTGTGTTTGGCTACTCGATGGTTGTGTCAATAGGGGGAGTATTTGCTTCGCGACACCTGCACCTTAACCTGCTGCACAATGTCCTCAGGTCTCCAATGAGTTTCTTTGAACGTACACCCAGTGGAAATCTGGTGAACCGTTTCTCTAAGGAGATAGATACCATTGATTCCACCATTCCACCAATCATCAAGATGTTCATGGGCTCAACATTTAACGTGATTGGGGCTTGTATCATCATTCTGCTGGCCACACCTATAGCTGCTGTCATTATTCCACCTCTGGGACTTGTCTACTTGTTTGTGCAGGTAGGGGGTTTTGCCTGGGGACACTGGGACCAGCAGTTACTCATCCTCTGTTACTTAAGACAGTTCTTTTCTGACTCTGCACCGGGATGGATTTTAATGTGTTTTGACTTGAGTCATGCTTGACTGACTGTGCTTTGCATGGTTTATTGATTAGCTGATGTTAGCTTCTGTTGTCCAGTGCAGAATGGCTTCTGTGCAGAAGTTAATCCTTTAATACCTAAGCAGATTTTATAAAAATGCCATTAAGATTCTGAGTCAAATTTTGTATAGCTTGTGGCTCAGAGCCCAAATATGGAAAATGTACCGGCTTTTCTAAAACTTACTTCCAAACAAAAGAGTAGCCTTTAGAGGGGTACGTTTGCATTGCTGCTGCTTTGTTAGACTATTGTTTACAGAGCAAGAGAAACAATGGCAGCCTTTCACTGCTGGCTTGCGTCAGCAGGGTGTGCTTGCTTCCCTCTTGCTTTACTCTTAGAAATCTAGTAGTGCCAGTACAGATTGGAGAGAAGAAGCTCGGTTTTGACTACTTACTTTTGAATTGGTGACTCTCTAAGGCTCTGTTAGTAAACCTTAAAGATGGTGATGCACATGTTTTATACTGTTGAACTAAGGTTGTGGAGAAAAGAGGAGAAAATTTCTATTGCATGAGATTGTTTAATTGGCCTTTGTTTAAAGATAGCAAGAGTGTATGTAATTGTCTTTTTGGACCCAAAAGCATTGGAGAAGGCCTGTATTCCCACGTGCAAGCTGAATCTCTGTAACTAGGAGCCCAAATGTCAGGAAACTCCTTTTATGCTTCCCATTGTCTTTTCAGACACAGTCTGGATGTAACCATAAGTCTTATGCTCTGATTTACAGAGATTTTATGTGGCCACTTCTCGCCAGCTCAAACGCCTTGAGTCCGTCAGTCGTTCTCCTATATATTCTCACTTCAATGAGACCCTCCTGGGAGTCAGTGTCATTCGAGCCTTTGAGGAGCAGAACCGTTTCATAAAGCAGAATGACATGAAAGTGGACGAAAATCAGAAAGCTTACTATCCAAGCATTGTTGCAAACAGGTAACTGTGGGGCTGAAATGTGAAAGGCATTTATACAGGGGACATGTGGTTCTGCTGCCTGTGCCCCTTCTCAGTCACAGCACCCTTGTCCAAGGTACAGAAGCCTGTGTGGATATACCTGTTTCACAGATGTTTTGCTTAAACTTCTGTGATGGAATTAAGTTTACTTCTGAATGTCTTTTCTTTCTGAGAGTTCCTGCCTTACTTCTGGGTAATATTTTCTTAAAAGTTTTGATGCATTGATCCCAGTGAATCACAACTGCTTTCTGAACTAAGACAGGAGTTTATGTACCTGAAAAGTTAATAAACCCGAAAGGTCTATTAATTTTGTATGCCTCCAGTTTTGTAGGCTGCTGGAGCAGAACCTCAACTGTCCTGTTCCCATGTTGCTGGCAGTACACAGATGTCATATTACTAACATTTGAAAAAACCAAGATGTGTGACAGAATGTTGTTTGGCCACATTCTTAACTGTGGGTGGACTGCCAGAAAGATGCATTACATTTTTCTGTCTTGCAGGTGGCTGGCTGTCCGTCTGGAGTATGTGGGGAACTGTATTGTTCTCTTTGCAGCATTGTTTGCGGTGATTGCTCGGAACAAACTCAGTGCAGGACTGGTTGGCCTCTCAGTGTCCTACTCACTGCAGGTAACTTTGCATCAGAACACTGCCACAGCTTTGGAAGGAAAACTAATATAAAGAACATAGGAAGAGAATACTAACTACAAATAGCATCTGGAAAGATGCTGAGAAGTTCCTTCTGTGCCTTGCCAGTGTGAGGGGAAGGGGCTAAGATGACTCATCCCCTGCATATTGGAGGCATCTGGACTTTTCTCCTGTCCAGCACTGATTAGTCAAGATCTTGTCTGTGTTTGTGTTCCATGAATTTTCAGTGCTTAGGTTGTTTTGCATTTGTCTATTGCAGGTACTTATTTAGTGTAAACTGTTTCTGGACTTCTTTTCTTTTTGCAGATTACAGCATACTTAAACTGGCTGGTTCGAATGTCCTCTGAGCTGGAAACCAACATCGTTGCTGTTGAAAGAGTGAAAGAATATGCTGAAATGGAGAAGGAGGTACATGGAGTTGTCCTCCACAGCTGTAGAAGTCAGTGCCCTGTTCTGAGGTCTCACCCGCAGCCTGGCTGAACGGCTTGGGGAGTGCAGCTGGGCATGTCCACTGAGCTGAGGGGTGCAGTAGAGCTTAGTGCTGTCAGTGCCCTCCCTCTTGGGATGGGCTGTGTCACAGGGGGTAGTTCCTGTGGGTGCTCTTGAGGTATAGCCACTGATATCTACACAGTGTTATTTAGAAGATGAGCTGTTCTGCCCTGGGCTAAGCAGTGGAGCTGTACAAATGTTTTGGTTTCCTAAATGCTGAACCTTTTTTTGTTTTTTAAATTTGTGTTTCTCATTTTGCTCTCACTGTGGGGGTTAAAGAGGTTTTACTTTTTTGATTCAAATTACCTAACAGCTTTCACCTGCAGTTGTGCCCCTCTTTGCTACAGATCAGAGTTCCTCATGGCTTTTTTTGTCATCTCTGTCACTTGAACCTGATTTGTCACTATTTTTGTAGCCAAACCTTATGAAGACCCTTCCTATATTATTTTTTCTCAGGTTCTGATAGCAGACTAGTGTTTATACAGTTAAAAGTCTTTTTGCTTGATGCTGGCAGTGAATGCAGTGGGGTATGTTCCCTCCTCTCTCACATCTGTAGGAGGCTGAGACAGCAGCTGTTTACTAGCTTGTTAATATTTTAGTGCTTAGGTCTCAGTTAAACTGCTTCCAATTGCATGTCTGGCTTACCTAATGGTTTCCTTCCTGTTATGTGAGGTTATCTGAATACATTCTGCCCGTACGATTCTTCCATTTGTAAGAGGGAAGTTTATCCACCAAGTGGGACTTGTGATAGTAAAGCCCTTGGTTATATATATACCATCTCCATCTACCTTGGGGCAGCTCTTTCCCTCTTCCCATCCCATCCCAGTTCCTTTTGCAAGTTACATGCTAACAAGAATTTTTCTGGGATGCTCTCCTCGAATCCTATGTGAGTCCATGTCCAGTTGAAGGAAGAATTGATCAGATATGTTTGTGCGGTTCTTTCAGGCTGAATGGAGTATTGAACAAACTGCCCCAGCGAGTACCTGGCCCCAGGAGGGGAAGGTTGAGTTCCGAGGCTATGGTTTACGTTACCATGAAGACTTGGATCTGGTTCTGAAAAACATAAACGTTACCATTAATGGGGGTGAGAAGGTAATGAGTCTGAATTCATAGTAGAGTGCTACTGCTTTTAAATCTGCATGTGTAAGCTGAAGAGAGGTCTAACCATGTTCTGCAGTGTGTCTTATGTCCTTAAGAACTAGAAGACTTACTGTAACAGGCAGATGTAGTGGGCTGTACCTTTTTCAGGGTGTGTTCTTCATCATGCAGTAAAGATACACTATTGCATGGGCTTGTGAGGTCTCTTTTTTTGGTCTGGTTTCATGAAGAGGTGAGGTGTGTATGCTGTCTTCTCTCCGCTTCCCAGGAATCTTGCTAATTTCTTTGCTGTGAGCAAAGAGGAGTACAGGTTGCAGAGGATTAAGTTAATTAGTCTCAGGAAAATGAGCAGTGTACTAAGTGGAGGCAGGGAAACCCTGATCTAGTGAGGCAGAATTTGCAAGGTGAGACTCTGCAGGAACAAATGGAACTTTGGAGTAGATTCTCTGGGTCTGGCCAAACTGATGGTGATGTAGGTGTCTGTCTCTCCTACTGCTTCCTTGCACATGCACTCGTGCGCATCCTGAAACAGTCCCATGTGGGTTCTCTGATGTCTAATAATAGTGTGATCTTGCATGGCAACATAAAAAGTAGCTGCAAGACAGATCTACTGCTTCCTTCTTTGTGGTATCAAAAAACGCATTTGCACTTTTCCTGAGTGCATGCTTTCTACCTACAGATATGGGCAGAATACTACTTCAAGAGTGGTTAGAAAGGGCAGGTAGCAAGAGATTTATCAACCAATCACAGTAGCAATCTTTATATTTGTTTAAAAGAAAAGAGTTGGTGAAGACTTCTGTCTATCTGAGAAGCAAAATGTACTGTATGAAACCAAGTGCTTTTGGTATATTTTTGTTATAAATGCAGACAGGATAAATGTCAAGTCAGCAATTATAACCATGAAGCATGAACCAAACAAAGGATTAGAGAAACCTTGGCCTGCTCTACCCAATTCTGCCTGCCTTTCTAGAAAAATACAAAACTTCTCTGATTGGATTGCAAATTTTGACTTCCTTTTTTTTTTTTAAAATATCCAATGATTTTTCTTCCTTTTTGATCAGCCTCAATTTGTTATGCTGTCTTGGGGTGTTGATGTCCCAGCAATATGACTACCTTCCACAAATGTGCTCATTTCAAACAGATGCTTGGAAATGCTTTAACTCTTCCCCAGAGTAAGTTGCACCTGTATTTCTTCCCAACAGATTGGAATAGTTGGAAGAACGGGAGCTGGAAAATCATCACTTACTTTAGGTTTGTTTCGGATTAATGAAGCAGCTGAAGGAGAAATTATTATTGATGGAATTAATATTGCGAAGATAGGACTCCATGACTTGCGATTCAAGATCACCATCATCCCTCAGGTAGCTGCTGAATCCTGCCGTTACCAGAGCTCATTAACAGTGCTGTTTCTGTAATGTACTGAGGAGAATATTTCAGCAGGTTCTTTCATTGACTTGAAACCAAGGTTTTTTCCTAGACTGGCTTCGATTTACTTGTGCTGGGTAACAAGCAGGAGCTTAGCTATGGCCAAGTTGGGATGTCAAAGCAAAACATTTGGACTCATGGGCTTGTCAGCACCCCATGCTGACAGCTTCAGTGCTATAGACAGCTTAGCTTGAGTGGGGAGGTCTGATCCCAGCTGAACACCTGATTGGGTCCTTAGTTAACTGGGACCATTGCTCTTTTGCCCAGTAGAGGAGAAGTCAAGTCTGAGTATTTCTGCTTGTGGAGAGGCCTCGGGCAAGTTTTTCTAGAGATCAGTTTCCACTTTCATTTTAGTTCCATTCTTCGTAGAAACAGAATGTAATTACTGCATGGCCTAGTTGTGAGGGTTTGGGATTTTACATTGCTATTTCAGACCTGATACGCTGTCTTTAGGCCTTTATACAAAGCGTTGTGACTTTGGCAGGATCTCGTGAGCGAGGGACTAGTACTTTTCAGTCAGAGAAGCCTGTATGTAACCATCCCAGTCTAGCCCAGCATCTGTGGGTTTGATGGTCCAAAGCATTTGGAAAATGCGCTTTAGAAGCATTGGACTTACAGTTTCAAGTCTTTTTGTTCTTACTGGATGACCTTTATTACCTGCCTGTTCTAATTCAAACTAAGACTGTAAAATGCGTTTATATAAGTCTGTTGCATCACACTGGCAAAAAAAAGTGAGCAAGCTGTAAGAGGTTTCCTGCGCTACTGCTTTTGGAAATCTGGGGGGGACTTTGCTTTCTGCTTTTTTTTTTTTCAGTCTGACACTACAAGGCCAAAAGTATTTTCAAAGTAGTATTTCTCCATGTCCAAGAAAAAAAAAACATTCATTTTGCTAATGCTGCAGCTTCGGACTCCTGAAATATTTACAGATGGTGTAATTCACAAAGAAGTGGCAAAGTGACCTAGCAGTCCCTGCTGACAGGTGGATGGGCAGGGAGTGCCTCTTCTTTAGATTAGTAACCCAGGGTTTGGGTGGGTTTTTTCCTTTTATTTTTGTTGGGTTTTTGTTTGTTTTGTTTTAAAAATCTTCTGGATTAATGAGTTAGTGACTCATGGAAGGGTCTGGAGTCCCAGAGTCTGCAGAGGGCAGGCTTCCAAGAGGAATAAGGATGAGGGAGAATATCTTGCTGTTGCAGGAAAAAGTGAGGCGCCTCTCCTACATTCAGTAGATTAGATTGCTTGCAACTGCATCTGAATGTGTTTTCCTTTCACAATCTAAAAAATATTTTGGAGCGCTTGCCATGTTCTTTGTATATTGTCAATTACCTCTTTCTGTGACTAGGATCCAATATTGTTTTCTGGCTCTCTGCGTATGAATCTTGATCCTTTTGATCAACACTCTGATGAAGACATTTGGAGATCTTTGGAATTGGCTCACCTGAAAAACTTTGTATCATCCCTTCCTGATAAACTTAATCATGAGTGTGCTGAAGGTGGAGAGAACCTCAGGTATGTCAAAGAACCATGCATGTGAAAATTGCCTTAAGAACTAAATGGGAACTGAGTGGTGTGTTTGTGCCCTTCCTTCTGCAACTAGACTTTCCACTTCCAGAAACCTTACAGCGCACTTGGGACAATATGTAGATAGACCTTAGCAGTAGCAATGCAGTGTGGGGCTCTTTCCATCCCTGTATGAGCATTTGGGGAGGGAGTTGGAGAATTCTTAAAGTGTGATGAGGGAATTGACCAACTAGGTTTTATTCAACATGCTTCAAACTCAAGTTTGGAAATTTAAAAAAAATGCTCAGGATGCAGCAAGGTTTGACAGCTTGGGTGGTCTTGGTAGCAGCAGCCTGCTGTTTGTAGCAGGTGCTCTGAACTTACCGTGGCTCTTGCCTAGAAGATGCTGGTTTTCTAAGGAAGCTGCTAGATCGTTTTTTCATCATAACAGGGACATGTTCACCCTGCAGAAATCATTTAAAGTCCCCTTCTCAACACTGCATTCAGTGCATCAGCCTGATGCAGTTACGCTGAAACCATTTGTAGTGTATTCTCTTCTTATGTTGACATGACTTCAGTGTGAGGGGCATGTAGTTTTAGATGCTGTTAGGTACTCTGCAGTGAAGTAGTAAGACTGACCTTACCTATTTTGACGGGTTCTTAGCACCTACGTTTTAGAGGAGTTCTTAGAAGGAATTACTGGGCTTCAAGATGAATGCTGCAAACTTGTTCTGACTTTTTTTTTTCCCCTCACCCACCCTCCCATCCCGTCTGTGTAGTGTGGGACAGCGCCAACTGGTGTGCCTGGCACGAGCTTTGCTCAGGAAGTCCAAAATCCTGGTTCTAGATGAAGCCACAGCTGCTGTTGATCTTGAAACAGATAAGCTTATACAGTCAACAATAAAGTCTCAGTTTGAAGAATGTACTGTGTTAACTATAGCACATCGTTTGAACACAATCATGGACTACACAAGGTAAAGTAATACCACTTTTATCTTGAAGAATGCCATGTGTGACCTACATAGTTTGTACTTAATTGAGCATCTTTGCCTAAGCTAAATGTTTACCAGGGCATTTTTAGGCACCTCTCTGCATAGCTGCTGGAATTGCTGTTTTGATGGGTGGTGTGTGTGTGTTCTGGCTCGCAGTGGCTGTGCTTGCCCTGAGGAGCTCCTCTCATCTCTCTGTTGCACTGCTGTCATGCTGTTCCTGCCCAGGCAAACCAGGAGGAGAAGGGAGACCAGGATAGGAATCTGTTCCTGGGCCTTGCCCTAACTTAGGCACAGCTGGAAGAGGTATCGGAGCTTTAGGGAGCTGGGCACAGACAGCGTAAGGAACCAAAGGGGCAGGTCCTGCACTTGTCTGAAGTTTGATGTTTCTCTTTGTGCCAATTCTGGTTATAGTTCATACAGCCTGCCTCATCCTCACCTGCTTGTTAAGGTGTGGTTGAGGGCAGAGTTTTTGTCTCATAATTGCAGTTTTAAGCTCTCCTGTCCTTTTTTCACAGAATGGCAGAGAGTGAAGTGTCCAGTGATTTTTGTAGAGTTCTCTTTGTGCTGTCAATAGAGAAAGATAAGAGACAGGAGCATTAGCTGTGCCAGGCCCATTCAGCCATGGCAGTGGGTAACACTGCATGGCATCACCTGCTCGGGGCTTAGCAAACATCTCTGTAGTGCCTGGCCAGTTAGTGGAGGTAGCTGAGGGCAACATTTTAACAGCGGGTTGACTAGTGACTGTGGTAACTTCCTTTGTAAACTTCCTAATTCCAGTTGCACGCTTGTTTTGCACAAGCTATATCTGCATTTGCATTTTGTCAGCAGAAGCTGTCTAACAGCCGTTGATGTGGTGCAGTATTCTGGGAAGGTTATCTCAGATCTTGCAAGGTCTTAGGGGCTCTCACCTTGCCAAGAAGTGCCACCATCTAGTTTCTGGTGGGTTCAAAGCACAGTCAGAAGTCTCACGGCTGCCTGCAAATTCTTGGGTAAACGTATGCTATGTGGAAAAATAGACCAGTCAGACCATCTGCAATGTGATGAGGAAGGACGGAGTTGAGAACTTTGTCCATTCATTCCTACAGTCTGGACTGTCTTCATCTGTGTACAATGGCTGTGCTACAGTCGGTGTCTGTCTGTGCACATACAGCTGTGTTTGTTTGCCTTCTGGATCTTGTGACTTTTTTTTTTCCCTGTTTTACAGAGTTTTGGTCCTGGACAGAGGAGAAGTGGTGGAGTGTGGTAGCCCAGACCACCTACTTCAGGAAAAAGGCATTTTCTATAGCATGGCCAAAGATTCAGGTTTGGTGTAGCATTTGAACTTGGTTAGTTCCTGTGGGGAAGAGGAAAGTGACACATTCGGAGAATTGTAACTTCCCCTGAGCTGGTGTGAACTGTACAGTGCAGTTTCAGCCATAGTGAAGTCAGACAGAGAGCATGGCGATGGAAGTAACATAAAAATGCAATTTTTTTTTTTTTTTTTTTTTTATTCTCCTTAGTATTGACTTTAGCCAGCTTTAGGAGAAGCACATACACTGCAAAACACTCCAGAGGCTTTTATTTTTTTGCCTGAAACCTGTCATTATATGCTGAAATGTAAGGCAGAGTGTTTCATCAGAGAAGTTCAAGAGAGCTTTTTCTTTTCATCCACTTTTAGGTTCTGAAGCCCCCCTTTTTTGTTTAAAACATTGCAAATGCTAGTTATTTGCTTGTTTACTGATTCCTCATTTCATGAGCCATCTATCATGGGATGCACTTGGAACATTTTGTGGCATATAGAACTATAGTCCAAAGATTTTTCTTCTTGTGAAGCAACATGTGTGCCAGACTTTCTCATCATGGCATTTACTGTACCTGGTTAATGCTTTTATGCATTGTCCTAAAGGTTTCATGTGTTTACAGCATATAGCAGCAAGTTCACTATAGTACGTCAGGAGTGCCGATGTGAAAAAGCATAGTCAACTTCGGAGCACCATGTAAGCACATCTAGAATGACAATCACTCCAAAAGCAAACCAGTGCAGCAGTTGGTGCATTGCAGTATGCAGTAACTGGTCTTACACCCAGTTCACTCTGGAATTCTGACTTGGGTGGTAAACCCTGGTTACACCTGTGGGCACTAGGCTGAGAAATGAGGATTTGCCTGAGCTCGGCAGGCGTGAGGCTCAGCGTGACATTGATTGTAATACCCTTGGCTTTGGCAGTTCTGTGCTTTAGTAGAAGCTCTGCCACATCCAGGACCATTAGCCTTACATTGAAGAAACATGCCCTTCCTGCTGCTGCTGTTGACTCTTAAATTTTGTGGGAAACTGTTCTGTTACAGTTTTTTTAAAAAAAAAAAATAAGTTTTACTGTTTCTAAAGTTGTCAGGGGGTCTTACAATTCAATTAGCAATGGAGTCTGGTTTAAGATCTGTGTTGAATGTTCAGTTTTCTGTGGGAAGAAAAAAGTTGCTTTTCTCATGTTCTGATTAGTCTTATTTTAAAGGAAAATGCTGGAAGAAGACAAACTTAAGTCAGAAGGACACAAATACTCAGCGCACTGAGAATGTGGACTTCTGTGAATGATATTGCTGACCTTAATATTAGACAATTGTCTTCTTTACAGTAAAGCTATTTATTTTTTTTGGTAAATTATGACTCTCTGAAATTGAATAGACTGAAATTTTCTTTGGTATTTTTTGTAATGACTATACAAATATTTGCAAAGAACTTGCAGTAAAAAAATTGTTTGAAACATAACATGATGTGTCATTTTTTACTTTGCATTTGACAGAGGGTTAGCTTGGTCAGGTCAGGCTTTTGCCTTGCAAATAGAAATTTCTGGTACTGCTTCTAGGCCTGAAGTCTGGGTGGTGTTAGAGTGGGTAAGAAAGCTTGAATGCAAATAACTGAGTGCTGCTGGGGCTGGATCACATCTATGGTTTCTCTTGTAATTGAAGTACTGCAGTTTGTTGAGCAGACCAAGTAATGACAATGGATCAGCAGAGCAGGATTCAGCAGTTCTGTGGACCTTTGTCTTACCCATGGTGTCCATGGCCTACTTCTGCTATGTTTCCTGGGCAGTTTGATGTTAATTTTCTCCTTGGAAATGAGTGATTTGGGAACCTGGGGGAGAAGCGGTGGGTTTTGGTTTGCCAAATAACCTGACATGCAGCACTGTGATGAAGAGAATGGTGGAAAGATTGGAGCAAATGGTTACTAAAGAACTCAGTATAAAGCAGAGAAATGAGCTTGTTGGGTATGGCGCATGGCTGGTATTTTACTTGGCTGCGTTAAAATGGAGAGGGATCTATCTGCAGAGGAAACCCAGAGGAGGAACCGTGAACCATGAGACCTTTCCTGCCTGGAGACAGTCATCTTCCAGGAAGACTTTGTGATTCTTTCCCTTCCACCCCCTCCTAAGAAAGCCCTGGGAAGGAAAAGGGAGAGAGGTTGCTGGCACTGGACAACCAGACAGCAAAGCCCCCTGTGCTTAGTAGCTACCACCAGTACCTGCCTCAAGGCAGAGCTGCAGAGAACACTCAGTGAAGAACTTCAGACAGGACTTCAAATACCTTTGAAAAGTCTTGTGGGTTTAGTGCAGGTTGTTACTAAGGTGGGGACTCTGCAAGTACTGGGCAGATTTGTGATTGAATTCAAAGGAAGCTGTATTGCTCAAGTTCTTACTTTGGTGGAAACTTATTTCAGATTTGAGGAAATGGTGGAAATGATGTTTTCCATTGCACACTGTTTAACAAGCCCTAGAGAGAGAGATTTAAAGAGCTTTAGAAGCCTTAACATATTCATGTGAATAAATCCTTTGAAAAAAATGGAACTGCACTTAGGAGCATGGTTTGTTTGAAATACAGAACTTACAGAATTATGCTTCTGCAGTGTAAAATGTTTGTAGTGGAGTTATCTGTGCAGGAATGACTTAAACTGCATTTGAAGTCTCAAACTGGGTGCACCAGAAAGTTGTCACTACACAGTGTTCTCTGTCCTGTTCATGAGCTGTTTGTGACGATTTGGGGAACTGTGTGTCCAAGGTGCTGTGTTTTGCAGGATAACCTTTTGAATAGTGCAGCAGGGGATCAGAAGACTGCTCTTTATGTGTGCTTCAGTCTTGTTCTCTGAGTTATGTGGTTATTAATTTGCACCATTGTGTTCTCCCAGTTTTGTGTATTTATACTCCAGCACAAACTGTTCTGCCCCAGCTCTGGAGTAGATACACTTTGCTGTTTGCCCCAGTGCTTTGTGGTGTTGCTGCACTGATCCTGATTGCAAATGTTTGTCCTCATAAAAATGATGAATTCATCTTGTCTGGAAGTACTTGGACAAAATTGTATTATGCATGTTGAAGATCCATCTGAACAAACCTTTATTGTGCACAGAGCTGACTGAACAAATGCAGCTTTCTTCCTACAGAACCTGAGTAAGAGCAGTGTCATATAGGTACTTGGGGGTACCTTGAGGTAGAGGCCTTGTTTCAGCTAGGGAAGAGAGAGCTGTGTACGGATCCCTGCAGGCAGTGGTACTGGGACCAGCTGCAGAAAATCATACAGCTTGCTGCAAGGTAAGGTATTAAACTCTGGCATTAAATCCAGTAGATTTTTCTGATTTAATCTATTTTCATTTTTGTGCATGTTGGATGGGTAATGTTACAGCTCAGGGTCATGAGCCTCTTGATGGGCGGGAGGGGGAGCACTGGTAAATTCAGGAGTGTGACACTGAATTCCAGCAGCTGAGCTCAGTCACATAGCAGACACCTATTTTCTTTGAATGCCTTGATGTCATGCGTTTTCCTCTATGTAGCAAAGCTAATGCCAGCTCTGAAAGACACCATCTGGGACAGGAGGTGAGAACTAGACTGGGAGTGAGTACTGCACTGGGCAGCTTTGTCCTTGGGAAGGATGTGAGCAGGGTTTCTCTGGAGTGTCATGTTGTGGCATGGCCTGAGTTCGTCCTCTTCTCCTGATCCCCTCCTGGTGAAGAGGAAACTGTCTGCCCACCAGGGGGATCTTCATAGCTGGTAGTCTTCTGCTTCTATAGGTGGGTATGGGTATAGGTTCTCGCTTCTTGCAGAGCATGTGGAAGTCTAGTCCCATGGTTTTCCTATTTTCTTCTTTTTCTTTTTTTTTATGATGTCACAATTAATTTCATTTAGGTCAGCAGATAAAATGGAAACTTTGTCTGCATTGCTGGCTATTGATGTGTATTTCATGCAAAATTTGCCAAATACCTCTCAGGTCTGGAAGCGAGTGGCCAGACTTAGCATCCTTGCCCTTATCTAGAGAAAGACTGTGCCTCTCTTCAGTTCGTTCCGTGCCCTTTGTTGTATGGACTGTTTCTTCCAGTCTTTGAAGAGAACTTTATCTTTCAAAGCAAAGCTCTTACCTTTCTCTCAGAACCATTTTGTTCCCACCTGCTCATTAAAATGTTAAGGATCTGTGAAACCAGTCCGGATCCTGCTGTGCTGTACCTTCAGTCTTACAGCAGTGTGTGCTGAAGTCCACATGAAGCTAGTGGTGGTGATGTTGTTAATAAATAGTGACATGTTTATAATAAACATGTTAATAATTAGGAAGGATTCAAATAAAAATGATTTACTGTATAGAATTTGAGTGCATGTTGATATATCCTGGCTGATGTTATTTGCTGCAACATGGAAAATCTCTCACATCTGAAAGAGCTGATTCTGCTGAAAAAAACAGCTCAGAATTTTCAGGAGACCTGCAAATAATACCTGAGTTTTCATGTGTGTGAATGCTTCTGTGAAACTGTTCCCAGTCTTGAGACATCTCTGAAGAAATCCTGTAGTGCTTCAACCAGTGTCACGCAGCAACAGTTGTGATCAGGGTCACCAATGCCTTTAATATTTTGGCGTGCCTGTACGTCTTGCAACTGTTTAGGGAGCTAGGAGTCCAACTTACAAACTACATATCTGGCATGAATTTGATGTAAATCAAAGCATGACACCTTATTTCTTATTTTCTAGATTTAGCAATTTTGTTATTACCTTAAACTTGGAATCATGGGACAAGTATCTTTTCTTTTTCTTTTTCTTTCAGGTTATTTTTCTCTCCTACATATGCTGTGCTTTCACTTCGCCTGAGATAGCCTTCAATGATGAGGAAAAAGGAAAGGATTAAAAAAAAAAAAAGTAAATTAACTTGGAATCGGAAGCCTTAACTCTTAATGTCCAGATTGGACAGACAACTGGAACAGTGAAAGTACTAATTAAGCTCTTGACCTCGTTTCCTGTGATTGCATGGGAGTCCTAGCTTGGCTCAGCTGGCAGAGCAGGTGGCCTGTGTGGAGTGAGTAGCTTTGTGAGGATGAAATGCCCAAGGGTAGGTGCTCTAGCTGGGCTGTCTCCCAGGGGCTGCATAGCAGTGATTCTTGCTGGCTCCCAAACCCTTTGGTCTGGGTTCTGCCTCCATCCAGTGGCCTGACCATCCAGCTGCAGCCTGCCTCAGGCAGGAGCACAGCTCAGCCTGCCCAGCCAAGAGGGTTCTTGGAAAGACAAGATTCTTCCAGAGAAATGCAGGGACATCGTGTGTTCTTGCTGTTGTCTAAGTAAAAACTTGAGTTTTTTCTCTCAAGTCCCTGCTGGCCTAGAGCGAAACACTTTCTTTGCTCCAAAGAGAAAAAGGGAGAGAGTTGGAAAGCCACTGACATGTCAGTAAACCCCTCTTTAGATTAGTGGATTTTATTTGGACTTAGAGTGTGTAGCTACTGCTGACTAAACACAGCTGCTCTGTGTGTGTTGCACTTACACAATAGCTACTAAAAAATAATGCTGCAAAACTGTAGATGGGACAAGTCCAGGTGCTCCTCTTGATCAGCTTCTAGACATTCAGATTATTGGAGGTGCCTTTCTTAATATTTAAAATTTCTCCAGAGCATCTTACAAAATAGGCTGTTAGCATAGTTCTGAGCCTGCTGTAGTTACCTCCTGTGCTAACTGCGTAATTCATTCAAGTAGTCTAACCTAGGAAGAAGTACCTCTGCAAAGACCCAGCAGATCTGTCCGTTAAACACTGCTTTCTGTTCCTTAAACCAGATTTTCAAGAGCGGACCATATCTCCAAGCATTAACTCTGTATATTTTGCTTTAACCAGATTCAGGATAACTTTCTTCTGAGGGCTAGTGACTCTCTTTTGTGAGACTTGAGCTCCTGATCTGTCATTTACAATACCACTTGGACAGAAAACTGGGGACTCTGGCTCATCTAAACCAGCTTTTGTCACATGCAATTCTGGGAATCGTTTTTCTTTTGCCCTTTCAGCACAGCTTGCCGTGTGAAAGCTGATGGTATTTTTGCTTGAACTTTGTGCAAGTTAACAGCAAAACTTCACCCTTTCAAAGATTACCAGTGTGAAAATCTGGTTTGATTATTTTCTCCTTCTGTTGCCTTCTCTCCATTGCCAACTTAGGAACAGAAAGTGAGCATTTAGAAAATGTTTATGTCAGAGATTATGGTATGCTAAAAGATGTCTGTTTCAGAGTTACCAGTTAACAAGGGCATTTCTGTTTCTCTTAGACCTCAGTTAAAAATAAGATACCTAACTTGAATCTCACTAGCTGGAAATGCTTCTGGGTTTGAGATCCACTGATAAAACTTTAGAGTGCTCATAACTTGTATCTGTTGTTCGAATTGTTCAAATTATTTTTTTTTGTCTCTGCCTTTGAATAAGGTTTGGAGATAGTAGAGGGGGAAAAAATGCCTTTTTCCTGGTATTAAAGCACTGGTATGGCAGCAGGCATTGGACTTAAATCTTAGACACTCATCCAGCAGAAACTGTTAACCGCTTTTAATGTGGGCGAAGACGCTACTAAACAGCCTTTAGAGAAGAAACTGCTGGATTTTGCTGCTCTGGATTGACTCTTGCCAGTTTGAACTCTCCCATCCCTTCTCCCCATTACTCCTTTTTATACTCTTTTTATTTTACCTTACTGAAGAGACTCATTTCAATACTTGATTCTATTTTTATTTCAGCTTTCTAGAAAATGAAGTGCTTTAACAAAAGTCATAGTAAACAGCAGTATCTCACAGTGTGATTTGTTTGCAACATTGTCTTGTGATTCCTGAGGAGATAACGTGGGGACAGCTCTGACCACAGCTCCTCAGCACTGTGGGAAGCCCAGGAAGGCTTTGCTTTCAGATGCTGTTTTGGTTTGTTAAAGTAACACCTGAAAGGTGACCATGCGAGAGGCTCTGCTGCGCCAGGTGGCACATGCAGGAGGTGAACTTGCACTCAAGGTGAAAACCAGGAATGAACCACTAGGTCAACACGTGAGTCCTTGCTACTTTGCCCAGCTGCCAGACAGCCACACCGCAGGCAACAGAGAGGCACACTTGCCACCACACAAGTTCCCTGTGGCCAAAGGCAATTTGGAAATGTTGGTATTGACGTTTGTATGTGCTCTACTGTGACCAACCATTTGGCAGCAGGGCCGCTTCAAGCTGAAGGAGTGATGCTCTGCTGCCCACTCCCAGCCTAGTTACTCTCTCCTGCATCAGTGAGCAGTCTGTCAGCCCTCTGCACAGCATGATTCACTCGGAACCTCCAAAGCTGACACGAAGAGATGGAGGAGATCTGATCCCCAGCTGCGACAACAGGCAGCTCAGGGGCAGCCGTATGCTCTCGTGCTTAGGGGCATCCCACTTCCTCTTCCCTACTCCTCCAGTGTTTGTGTGCTTTGGGTGACTAGACCCAGCTGCTGTCCTGGAGTCCACATCTACGAGGGACAGCGCTCAGGTGAGCGGTTCTTAAGATGGTGGCAAAAGACTAAATTGGTTCTGCCTGGAACTTAGGACAAGCAGTAAACAGTGAAGTTTGCTTGCTGTCCAGAAAATCTTGTCTTGTTTGCTTTTTATACCATAAAAGCAACAAGCCGTTTTAAGTTCTGACTGGCACATTTTCAACAGAAGAGTGAGGCTTTGGTATCTGGAAACACAGTGATAACAGAATTGCCAGTTTTCCTATGGAAACAGCATGTATCTCGGGTCATCCCTTTTCATCTGCTCACTGTGGTTATAGTTCAAACAAGGTCTGGTTGAGTGTCAGGCATTTTACCAGCATAGCTTAATTACAAGATTAATTATTCCTGATTGTAGTGGCATTATGGTGTGAGTCATGAGTGAGTCATGCAAGGCCTGATTCTTCCATCAGTCTGTAGAACAGTCCCTTCTGAGCTCGTAAGTTTTCTGGAGTATCAAATTCAGCTATCCGACCGTTTTCCAAGACTAAAATCCTGTGAACATTAAAACAGAAGTGTAAGCTTGGGGATATACCAGTAGCTGGAATAAACCTAGCTGTATGGATTTATTAAAATAAATTTCAGTACTTGCTTGTTATTTAAGTTTTCCAGCAGCTTTTCAGCTGGGAAACAGCTGTGGGATAAAAATAGGTTTCTGATGAATAACTGTTTGTGGGAGGAGAGTTTTTTGGCAATGGAGACGGGACTAACATGTATTTGAACATGTATTTTAGCTTCACAGTTTCCAGATGATGCAAAGAGCTGTAACCATGGTTTTGCTGCCAGTGAGGGGAGGATGGGGTATGATACAGCATGAAATGCATCACGTGGGAATCAATGATCTTCGATTAACCTATCAGTGCCTAGCTGATGTAATATAGCTCTGGTAATCTAAAGCAGAGCTTTGAGGGTTAAACAAGAAAAGGACAGAAATGAAATTACTGTTCACTAATGCTGTGGTTTGTCTAGTTCACACAGGTTTCCTGTGTCTTCCTTCTTCCTTAGGGAAGTGGCTGAAAATATTACCTGTCGCAGTCCATGATGGTGTTTATCCGGTGAGCTATTGTTAACACTGTGCTGTCTTTGAACTCAGTCCTCAAGGTAGACTGAATCTGAAGATCAGTTTCTAAATCTACTGCTGCTGTGGCTTCATCTAGAATGAGGATTTTGGCTTTCTGGAGAAGTGCTCTGGCCAGACAAACGAGCTGTTTCTGACCAGTGCTGCAAGAAAGAAGAGGGATAGTAAACTGAGAGCAGTAATCACTTCTACCCTGGGGTCAGAACATGTGATTAATTTGAACATAGTAAGGAAAAGGTGATTGTTCCCGTTCCCTGAAAGGGTGATTGAGGTTGGTGGCACTGCAGGTAGCAGCATGAAACAACCTAAGGAAATGAAGGGACTGTATTGCTACAGCACCCAGTAGAACAGGATTCCAGTGCTCTTAGTACTGCACTAACACAAGACACCACAATGATTAAGTCTCAAAGGTCTTCTACTTGGTGTCTTCTAATTTGATTTCATGCTGTTAAATATGAGAATAACACAGCAGTTTGCTGTCTGGTCACCTTATTTCGTTTGTTTTTGCTTGTTTGGGTTTGTTTGGTTTGGTTTTGTTGGGGGGTGTGGGTGTGGGTTGTGTTTTTGTTGTTGTCATCGTCTTTCTTAATGAATTAGACTCCTTGTCCCACTAGCTCTGTATTCTAGCTCACAGGCTGGCACTGCCCTGCCACTGTTTTTCGGCAGATAAGGTACCTTAGGTTTTCCCCTTGGTCAGTGCACTTATATTCCAATTGATCTGGCAAATCTGCAACAAAGCTCTTGAGCTGAGTCAGTTCCAAAGCTGTCCAGATGTCTGCATCCGTGTATCGGTTTAGTGGGTCGAGATTCATTCTTAGAGAGCCAGAAAACAAAACTGGATCCTGAGCACAGAGACAGTACAAACAACTCCTGAGATGAATTATACGAATGAGCTCTCCAGTTTTCCCTGCTGGGTGCAAATCTGTGTCTCATTTTATATTGAATGGGAGATTAGCATGGTGGAGAGAGAGGTTCTTTCTGAATTGAAGTTTCCTCTCACAGAATCTTTATAAACTCACCTGAGATGTTCAGCCTTACAACACTGCTGAAGCATTTTGGAAACTAATTTTGTACCTGAGGAATGACAGTTATCTTGGTTCTAAGGTCATGGAGACCTAGCTGAGCAATATCTAGTCCATCAATTAGGATTGCTCCTTCTGCAGCTTCCACTAATCGCAGCAATCCTACAGCAAGAGTAGATTTCCCAGCTCCTGTTCTTCCAGTTATGCCAATCTGTAACGTACAATGGGAAGCTTTTAGTTTTGACGTTAACCATTTTCCACAGTTGGATCTACATGACAGGTCTGTCCTCTTGGCCTTTTGAAGAGAGACAGCTTTGCATAGATCAAATCTTCAGGGCTGTTCAAGATTCACGTATGCTAGCAATACATTTTTAAAGGGAGTAATTTATAATTTGTAATTGCTTTGTATGAAAAGAAATCTCACAAGCCTTTGGTGGGAAGAGTAATTAAAAGGCTTAGCAGCCAGAACAGGACCTTGATGTGGCACTGGGTTTAAAAAGTGAAATTCCTTTGCTGTAACTGTGCAATCCTTCTAAGAAATGAAATTTCTGTCAGAAGAATGTCTAATATAACCAGCAGTCCTGGAAATGCTACTCTGTACTAGCAGAGGTGTGCAGTGTGATAGATGGGCTCATACTTCACTGCAGCTTTCACACTTAGAAGTCACTGTACCTTGGTGAAAGGCAGGGACTGTGTCTGCCCAGATCTGATCACTCCAAAGCACTGCTCACGCTTTGTAGCCCTTTTGAAACAAGTGACTTTGCTCACCTTCTCCTGCCCGTTGATGGTTAGATTGACACGCTTCAGTGCTAGCTGCAGGTTTGGCCTGTATCGCAAACTATAGTTTCTAAATTCAATTCTTCCTTCAGTGAGCCAAACTTGACCTTGAAGTTTGCCATTCAGAGTCCAAGGGGCCTAAACAGAAGAAAAGAAACAACAGTGTATAAAGATGATTTTAAATTACCAAATCAAGTGGCCATACTGAAATGGGAAGCTTATGAAGACATCTGTGCCAAATTCCCCTGATCTATTTACTGTTTCCAAAAGAGAAAAAGGCCTCTAACTGTCATATTGCAAATGCTGACTTTTTACTTTATGCAAAGATGGCAATTGTCTTAACTGCAAATGGGGATAAGTATTTGTTTGCATGTCAGAGTTCCGACATTATGAGTGGCTTCATTAAAAGATTTATACACCCCTGTAAACAGGACTGTGCAATCAGTGTCCTTTAGGAAGATCTCAGGGCAGCACATGGGGAAATAATTTTAATGATTACAGAACAAAAATGATTCCACTGGAGACTTTTAGTGGCTAAAAGACTATCTAGGAGCCATCAGTTACCAGAGAGTTGCATCTGAACTCATGCAATAAATACATACTCCAGATATGGGCAGAAAGGACAGCTCATTCCATGAGTGTTACCAAGTGAAGCTATTTTAATGGCACTCTAATACTTCAACTGTCTTAAGGAAATAATGATGTTCAGAGGTTATGAAACAAGCCTGGCCAGTTGGATAAAAAACAAACGCTGCAATTCTTTAAAGGAAATGTAGCTGGCCCTTTAGAAGGGGAAAAGTAGGGGGGTTGTCCAGGTGGAACAGAAGAGTTACTTGTTTAGTTTGCAGAGATATTCACTTCTAGTAAGGTCAGTGGTTGGTTAGCTACCTCTTTTGGAGTTCTCAGGTATTCTCTCACTCTCTCCACAGAAACAATGTTGTTCTGTATTTCTGTCCATGAGCGCACCAGCCAGTTCAGGACACCAGTTATCTATTGGAAAGAAACGGAAGCATTAGGGCAGATAAAATAAGTTTTGACCTGTGCTTGTGATGTACCTGATATTTCATCTTAGTGTTTACTCATAAAGATCCCCATCATCAGCTAATTACTTCAGAAATCATCCTTTAAAAGGGCAAAAATAACTATGGATCCTTGTGAAAGCTCGTCATGTTTGTAAAGCATTGCCAGCTTCCCCCATAGCTGCTTCTCAGCAACTTTATAGAGCATGAAGTGATACTGACTTGGATGCTAAAAGACCCTGTAGCTGTTTCTTAGGCTATTGTGTAACTAGTCTACAAGCAGATAAGGCAGACGCTGGAGACCTTGAAGAGCATGCTGGGATTTAAGTATGAGTTCAGATGCAGGAGAAAAAGATGGCTGGTGCATATGCTTGTGAGGTTCTTTCTCTAAGGAGCAATGTGCTCCAGGATTTGGTAGGAGAAAGCATCTAGAAAGCCACAGAAATAGTTAATGATTTCTTAGAAATTAAAACGGCAGCAGAAATTAAAACATGAGTGCCTTTTGATGAAAGGCAAGCATGGTATTACCTCAATGCTGCGTTACCTGAAGAGCACATGAAATGGAGAAGCCAGCAGTTCCTGGACTAAGATGTGTTCTGCCCATTGCTGCAAACAGCGCTGCAAACAGCACGATGCCATTGCCTAGAAACTCTAGGTTTGTAGCAAGCCATCTGCAAGAGGAGGAGAGTACAGGGCTGTTGCTTCCTTTCTCCCAACAGCATCTGCGATTACTTTGCAAAACATTTTTGGAGCTGCTGGGGTACAGGATGCTCAACAATGCTCGTTATATTGCAGTTGCTCTTATCCAGCCACCTTGGAGCTCATGAATGGCTCCAGTCTGTCTGAAGTGGTTGGCTTATGGTCTCTGTCAGGATTTTCTCCAAGGCCTGTTGGATGAGAGCAGTCAGCATGCAGTTTCTTGGATGACTTGGTCTAAAATCTCTGTTAGTCCTCACTTGTTCCAGGACTGGTGGCTGATGGCTCTATTGTCTGATGAGTTCTGCATATACCACTGCCCTCATACGCTGTCACGGGATGATGGGCCTCACCAGGCGTGTACAGCAGCTTCCTGCATTTTGGACACCAAGCAGTACCAGTAGCAGCGTGCCAGCCTGCGTGTGTGCGCCCAGCCACGCAACAGAAGTGGGAACATAGTGGCTCTGTGAGGGGCACGTTGCCAGAGAAGGGTGCAGTGTGAGTGATAATGAAAGAGGTTACCCTACCCCCAAAACACTGTGTACCACCGTCTCATCTTCTGTGTATCTCCACGAAAGCCCCAAAAGCAGCTATCTCTACTCGCCAAGGCCATGACAGTAAACTAGCATTTTTGTTACACTGTGGATTTGTACCGGTCAGCAACTGCTCCAGGGAAGCATATTCGCTGATTCTCATCCACTAGAAAATTGCTCTTCAAAATAAACCTCTCCTGGTCCTTGTAAGCACGGATCACACTGCTCCCTTGGAAAGTTTCTGAAATGTGGGAGTAGATGGGTGACCTGCTGGCAGCCTCTATGCGTCTCAGCTGGCAGGAGGTGATGACGTAGAAGTGCTGGTATAACAGGAAATGGAAGGAGAAGTCATTAGAAGGTTTATGCCTCCCTGGAGGTGCTCCACAGAAACTTTGGGATGGCCTCAGCAAATGCAATAGTACATACTGTCCTAGCATCATAAAACCTATTGTGCAGTGAGGAGATGCCCTTAAAAGGTGAGGTAGCATCTCTTATTTGTTATTCATTAAGAATAACCCCGTGGTTAGTAAATGCAAAGAGCCAGGGTACTCTGAACTCACAAAGCCTCTAAACTCAGTCTCCTGTAGACCAGCCCTTTGCTTGATGGAGAACAGAGGTGTACTTGCACCCTTACTTGCCCTTCCCTCACGTTCAGTCTTAGCTGACTAAGCATGAGATGTCAGAGCCCAAGGGGAGAGCTGCGTGGTGTACATGGCTATATTAACAAATAGTGTAGGAATTCTTGATGAAAGGAAAAACACTTTTGGTCTTAATATGGTTGTGTTTACACTAACAGAGACAAGGAATATACCTCTGGGTAGGATTTGATCTGGACATCAGAAAAGTACAAGCCTCTTTATGAGGTCTCTGGGTTGCTTTGGAAGGCTGAGGTGATGTGGGAAGAGCCCCTGACACTACTCTTCTTCATAGGCAATTTGAGATAATGAAACTAGTTTCTGCAAGTCTCTGGTCCTGAGAAACATAAGGAGGCTTCTGCAGGGCACTGGCACACTTCTTTAGCCTCTCCTGTCTTGTGTGTGTCTATGAGCTCCTACCTGGAATGCAGCATAAAGAACAGTCAAGGGCACTATGGCCATTGCTGCCTTTGGTGTAGCCACTATAATTACAAGGTAGATCTCCAGCAAACTGAACAAGAATCCCAGCAAGGACTTCAGCTTGTCGGGGATGACAGAATCAATAGCATCCATTTCTCTGGAGAAGCGGTTCAGCAAGTTTCCAATGGGTGTTTGCTCAAAGAAGACCACTGGGGATCTGGCAATGTTCCTCAGCAACTGCACAAACAGCTTGTGAGATGCTAACACACCACCTAGAAGGACAGCGACTGTGGAGGCAAATCTGCCAAGGGCTGTAAATATAAAAAAAAATTATTACTAGGTCTGAAAAAATTCACCTTGGAGTTCTCCTTTGTGAGATCATGATTTTCACTTAGTACTGTGAATGTTGTACTAGCATAAGGAGCTGACTTTCTCTTTGGTAGCAGTTGAGCCAAGCTTCAGAGCTGCAAGGCAAACTACCCTTTCTCTAGGGTGGTTGCAGAGGGGCAGAAGCCCACCTATGCAAGCCTGATGGAGGCACGGATTTAGCAACCTGAATGCGCAGGACAAATTCTTCTTCACAAAAAGCTTGACTGGAATTACTTTGAATTACTCAAAGTCTTGGGTTTCCTGCCTGCAGGCTCACTCACGGTTAGCACAGGAGGGTACCCGGCCTTTTGCACTCATCTTGTTCAAAGTTTTCTCAATGTTTTGTCACTTGGGCTGATAGTTTTCCAGATTTCCAAAATATTTTTCTATATTTTTTAAGTGTGACCAAAAGAATTGTGGCCATTTTTAGAGAGAAAGATTTAAGGAAATGTAGAATTCCACAAGTTCCTCTTTTTCTTTACACTCAAAAGACGTAAAGCAAGATTAAATTCACCAGGGAGAAGAGCCACTGCTTGCATTTTGATACGATTAATTTATATTGGAGGAGTGGAAAGGGACAGGAGGAAGAAAGACCTGCAGAAGAGGGCAGGATAGAAGAATACAGATGTTGTAGTTCTTCCATTGCTGATTTTAGAGGCTCAGGTCATTTAGTTCCAGCAGGAAAGAGAAAGGAAGACGCTATTCATCGTGGTCTGCTGAAAGGCACGGAAGAATGCTTCTAGCATAGCTTGAAGTAGAATTTCAGGCAGTAATGCTATAAATATTGTTCAGACCCCTTAGAAATCCTCCCTGTGCGTCAGAGTCTGTAGTTTTAGGTTCCATGCCAAACCTTTAGGGCTGGTGCCAAAAGCCCATGAAGCTAAAAGCACATGGGTATGCATTTCTTTATATTCTGAGAAAACATCCTGGATATGGGAAAGGAAGATGGAAATACAGAGAAGAATTAGGTGCACAAGTTAAACAAACCTTGAATGACTCCTAGGGCACCAAAGACTCCAACTCTCAGCTCTGTGTGCTGTTGTGTCCCATTGTGAGCAGGGTCATCTGTCCACATGCTGAGCCAGTAGCCACGAGAAAATGACACAGCTTGCTGACATGTGAAGGACATGATTATGAACGCACACATTGGTAAGCCTGTGGCCTTCAGGTAGGCTGCATAAATTGAAGTATTAACCTAGAGTGAAGCAATTGGGGAAAAAATAGGAGGAGAGGTTGAGAGGTTAGCAAGGAAAACAAGCTCTGAAACAAGGAATGATTTATTATGGCATATCTACTTCGTTATATGTCATGGGCCATAGCAACCATGTTAATTCTATTTTTGTTTTCCTTGTGGATGAATAATGAAGCCATACTTAAATAAACCAATGGAGTTAATGAGCGATTATTATCAACTGATGAATGTTATTGGAGTAGGCTCATGTTGCTGCTGAAATGCACATAAGGCTTTCCCTATGCTGAGCAGTGGTTCTCATTTGTTCTCGGTGCGAGAACTATCGGGTATCCCACTGACTGTGTGCGTGAGTAACTGCTGATCAGCAGAGGTGAGGAGATCCCCGTCTGGCTAATGCTCTGCTTCCCTAGGAGAAGACCTGCCTCCTTTTTGGTGTCTTCTTATTCTCATCTCTTCTCAGTACCAGTGTGTAGCTTCAGCTGTTTGTCTCCTCCCCACATTGTGCTGCTGCTGCAGTGTGCCCTGAATCCACGCCCACACACACTCATCCGCGCCTGACGGCTCCTAGCCGGAATCCCATGGTTGCTTCTTTCCTTTCGCATTACCCAACTTGCCTCAGCCTTCTGAGGCGTTTCCCTTGGGCAAGATGAGAAGAGTGCTGTGCATCTCTGCCTCTTCTACCAGCCTCAAGAGTTTGTGGACAGCCTCAAGATTACAAGTACCTTGTAATCTATCCTCTTCTGTCCCCTGCCACTACCTCACCCTGATTGCCTCTGCAATTTCCCCCTCCAGGTCAGCTCTTGAATCAGGATCTGTCTCTTCAAGTGGTCAATGTTTCTTTTCCGCTCTCATTTCCATAATGTGCAATGTACATACATTATTCCTGTTCTGGAACCAGCGCTTGGATTGGGGCATCCAAGGAGATACGGTTTGCGTAGAAGGTGCTATGTAAAATAACGCTGAAATTATTTTGTCTCAATTATAGGGCAAACTTGTACAGCTCAGCTGACTTCCCTGGAGTTGCACTGCTTTAATTTAGGCAGTGAGCTGACCCGTCTGCCCTAAGTGGGTCAATAATAAACCCATGGTATGTGTCCTTACCTTTACAGGAAGGTGCTGTGCTTACCCTGCCATGCTGGATTCTCTCTCCTGTGGTTAATCTTCCTTCAGTGGCTGCAGCAGTGGTACAGTCTTGACTTCCAGGAGTGATCTCCCTTCCCATAGCAGAAGATTTGACCAAATTGTCACTTCATAAAGAAAACAAAAATCTTTTCAATTTTCAGGCAAGGCAATGCGTATTTTAAAGCTATATCGCTATATTCATGCCTGTTTTGAGGGCTTCAGTTTTTGGAGTCCTCAAGAGTGACCTCAACTACTGTCCATATTTGTCACAGGGACTGTCTTGTATTAGCTTTTGGAGCAAGTTCTTCAGTGTCAGAGACAGCTTTATGCTTACCTAAAGAGCCTCTCCTGTGATGGACCATTTCTAGAGGTGATGGTGCCTTTGGTGTCTCCTAAAGCTGTGAAATAGATGCATTTTTTTTTTTTTTTTACTAAATGGTTTAGAATCCCATTTCGTCCTATATAGCCCTTAGACACTGGTAATACAGAGGAAAGATTCTTTACAAAAAGTTGTTTCTATGGGTAGAAATATCAAGATGAGGCCTGAAGAATATCACATATAGTGGGTATTTCTGGTTACTGCATGATTGTCTGCTGAGATGGAACTGTTTATTTGAGAACCAGTTCTGAGGTGAGGAGTCAGCTAATTTGACATACTTTTCCCCACACAAAGCAACTGCTTACTGTGGTTGG
>JAAGNO010010341.1:58437-70421 GCA_033439905.1 Ceryle rudis
TAAGATAACAAAACTAACAGAAAAACTCACCACAGTCAGAAGGCTTTCTGCTTGGGCTCTCAGGATTCAGTTCTTCCAGATTCAGAAAAGCTGCTAAGCGGTTTAAAGAAACTTTGGCCTGAAATGAAGCAACACACGAAAGAATGGATTTTAGCTCCCTTTCTTTCTATTCTAAATCTTAAATGTGAAGACTGAACTTAAGACCCAATAAAATGTTGACGAAGCTATGTTGCTGTTGCTGTAGGCTTGGGTAGACAAGTTTATGTTAACTACCTTAATTTTGTTAACTACCTTTATTTTCACTTAGCTTAGCAAAACCCCATACTCTTCCCTGTGTTTTTTATTCTGTTCAGCATGGCAAAACTGGTGCTTTTTTTCTCCAATTCATCCCACAGTCTTTCCAGTAATTGCTTCTGTACGTGAAGAGCTGTAACGGTCTTGCAAGTGAGAAATTAATTTCCCATCTTCTTACTGGGCAATGATTTGCTTTTCTCTCTGGCCTGGGCTAGCAGGGTTCCCACTGATCTCCCATGGAGATTTTGCTCCATCTATTCTGATTTTTCTTGTTTAAAAACAGAACTGGAAGCACATCTAAGGTGTAATGGTGCTTGTGATTGGCCCCAAAGACTTAAGAGTTGTTCTTTGTGACTATTTTGTCAATATATGAAGCTATTATACTACCAAGTATGTTTACCTGCAAGTCCTTGCTCTTTGCTGTTTCACAATAGCAAGTAAATAGCTAGCCCTGCCACTCAAAGCCCTGAGAAACTCCTGCCTTTACCTGTTAATGATGAAATGCAAAAAAACACTTAGGACTAAAGAAAAAGGAACATAGCCTGTCATTAACCTGGACAGCAGCATTTATGGAGAATGGCAGGAAGGAGTGCGCAGTGTTGAGAATGTTGATCAGTGTTAAAGATACAAAGGCTTTCCGAGCATCCAGGATGTGGGTGTTATCCACCAGGGTGTAGACAGCAAACGTGACAAATGCAATCTGAAACGGAGTAAAGGAAGAACAAACCATTTGCTTCAGATAGGGAAGGGAATGGTTCAAGGGTGACATGCCCCTTCCTTAAAGACTCCGGAAGACATTTAGTTAAATCCAGGCTATTACCCATATACATGGTACCCATCCTGCAGATATCACAGACAAAGGTATGGCATGTTGGTGACAAAACCCAGTCTGATCATTTGACATTTGCTCTGCTTTAAGGAAGTTTTGGTGCTGCAACAATAGCAAGGTGAAAGCACAGCCATTTCCCACTGAAAACACCTGTGGCTGAGCTACAAGTACAAAAAGGGCTTGTGCAGCTTCTGACTGCCACGAACTCTGTCTACTTTGAAGGTCTCCACGTGGTTCTTGCAAAGCCGGCTCAGTCTGCTTGCAGCACATTGCCAGACCAGATGACTTGCCCATGGAACTGTTAGGACATTGTCAGTGTCTGTGTGTCTGATTCTACTGGGGCTCAGCAACTCGTATGAGACCAGCTTCCCTGAGCAGATACTATCTTTAGCTGTCCCATAGGAAAAATCTGTCCAGACAGGAATACAAAGAGAAGTGGAGGTAATAGCACATGTTTTATGTAGAAAGGTGAACCACTCACAAGGAAAGTTGATGAATGGAAGGAAACTAGAGATGCTGAGAAGAGAATCTGAGATCTTTTTAGGGCCCGAAGTTCTTGCCTCCGGATGCCAAGCACTTTCTCCATGAAGGCTTTCTCCCAGCCATACAGTTTGATTATTTTCATGTCACTGAGAATGGCATTGGTGAGTTTGGCCCGCTCATCTTTATATTTCATCTGGGTCTCCTATAATAAATGTTTGAGTTTTATCAGTTAATAGGTTGAATGTGTAACGGTGCAATTATTCTGAAAAAAACCCCTTATTCCTGCCTATGAATCCTGAATAAATTTCCCTGTAGTTGACCTGTGTGTACTGTTTGGCTTAGGAATCTTCCAAACTGGGAAATACTTTGCTTTTTATTTTCAGAGCTTTACTTTTACTGGCAATACATAAAAAAACACAGAATATGTGGGCAAAAAAAGGTAAAAGACTCAACATCTAAGACCTTACACTAAACTTTAAGAAACTTTGAAGGCTTCAAGTCCTCTTATGTTCCGTCAGACTGGCATGGTAAATGTGTAATAAATATTAAGCCATCACTTTGTGTCAAAGGTATTCTAGTATAAATCAAGTAAGGAAAACACTTCTTTTTTTTTTTTTTTTTAAGCAAAATGTACCTGAAATTGACTCCTCTTCTTGGTGATCGCAAAATTCAGAGGCAGAAGGAAAAGGAATACAACAATCGAAGTCAAGGCAGATGGCCCAAGAAGCTGCCCGGAGAGAAAATGAAAGAGAAAGAACCTCTGGTGATTACTAGAAATTGCTGTGTTCCATTCCCCCTTGCTCACCTTCCCTCTTATATGAAATTATGCCTAACATCCCTTATGGCTAAGGCTTTACTCTATCTTGCCTTTGCCTTTCCTGAAAATTGTGCTCCCTGTAGGTTGTTAACTCTCCAGGGAGGGTAACTCCTGTCATCGGGCTCTGCTGAATTTATTTGCTTCCCTTTTAGGAACTACCTAAGCGTTGAAAGCGATCCAGCAGCACGCTGGCAATTCAAGCTATTTCTGTTTCTTCCCATCTGCTCTTGGGTGTGTTAAGGAGGACATCTTGTGGCTGCATAAGTAAGTGACCCAAAACAACACCAGGTTTTGTTTATAAAAAAACAAACCCGAGCCCTCAACAACCTATTCTTGCAGCATAAATAACCCATCTTGTCTGAATTTACATCAGCTAGTGAGATCAAGTGGTAGCATTATACTGTGCCATGTACTCTTGGGACAGCTCTTGGACACCAGGGTTCATAATGACGTGTGTATCAAGACTGGGAGCTTGCTTCTCATGGTTTAGTTGCATCTCTCTACAGGTGACTTACGTTTGTTAGAGAGGTGAGTACTGGTATGCACAGAGAAATTAAAGTATTCTCTACAGAAATGGTCTTTGAACGCTAGCAAACAGTGCTAATTATACTCTAACTACATGCAACTACATTCAGCTTGTAAACATTGCTAGAAAAGGGATGATGATTTTTCAATGGTATACAGTGGCTACTCATTTTCCAAGGTCGTAGTATCCTGCCAGGCATGAGCTTCAGGACGAGGTAGGTCAAGTTGCTCTTTCAGACCATTCCCCTTAGTGGTCTGTATCTTCTGCTACAGTCCTGGAAATGGACTCTCAGCCTGCACCGGGCCACTGTATTTTGGTTGAAAAAAGAGGTGACAGAGGAAAATCTGAGGCAGAACTTTATCAATCATCTCACAGTAACTATACTCACAGTCTTTCCCCTAGAAGACACTGAATGCTGAATACAGAGGTGAGGTAAGGATTCTCTGCCAATAAAGATACCTTCTAAAAAGAAAAGCGAATCCACCATGCTACAGAGCTAAGAAAAACAGGGCCATTTCAGGTTATTCAAACCAGTAAAGCTCTAAGCAGAATTTTGAAATCTCCTTTTCCCTTTGATACCTAGAACAGGAAGGGATTGATAAATACTGTCATATTTTACCTGCCACAAGAAGACAAAGCAGATGATAATCCGAATAGGAGCAAGCCAGGTCCCATTAAAATAGATAATCAGATCCATTAGCTTTTGGATATCAACAGATACCAGATTGACAATTTCACCTACTGTTGCTGCTTTTCTGGATGCATTTGACATAACTAGGATCTAGACAGGGTAGAGAAGAAAGGAAATGCATCATCAAACAACAGCTTTCGTCCAAAAATCAAACAACTTTCTTTTCCTTATAAAGAAAGAAAAAAAGAGGTAGGAAAAATGTCATATCCTAGGTATGTGTGATTTCACTTTAAGAGGAAGAATTTACTCTCTTCCCCAACTATAATTCCCAATTAGTTCCCAGACTATAAACAGCATAAGAAAGCTTATGTTGTTCTTTCCTTTTCTTGACTTTTCCCTCTGAGGTTAAGAGCTGAAAAATAAATAGTAAATACCTCCCACATACTGTTCAGAGATGAATATAGCACAGTTACATCCTAAGAGTAATTTCTAATAATGTCTCCCCTGATATTAAGAACAACATACCAACAATGTTGTAGTTACTACTGTAACTGTAGGGCTAGTAAAACATGAAGCTGAAAAGGAAGCTCCAGACTCACCTTCCTGTATACGAGCCCAGTTACCGCAGTTTTCAGTCTCAACCCCAGAACAAGACACATGTACATATATCGTTGTTCAAACAGAGTCTGGAGACAAGCCAAGAGGAACATAGTGAAGGCATAGAAATAACCATGCCATTTAGGTGCTTCTTGATCTTCAATGAACTCCAGGAAAAGGCTGCAAGACAGGAGCTAAATGTTGATGAATCTGCGTAGAACTAATGAATTATCAGATAAACAAAAATGCACAAGTGCAGAAATGTATTCTCTCTGGCTGATGTTTATCAGTAAAATAGCAGAAGAGTTGGAAAAATAGAATTTGATATCTCATTATAACCTGATTTTTGACATTTGGCCCCTCTTGGTTCTGAAGCAATCTCTGATCTCAGTATCTTCTCAGGGGAGAGCTCATTTTCAGTGTTAAGGATAGCTCCTGAATTTCATGAATTTGACAGAAATATGCAAATTGGGAGCCATAATCTAAGAATGTCATTGACATTTTCATTACTTCTTTAATCTTAATGACTAAGAAGTGATTTTGCCCTCAAAAATACTAATGCAATGCAGGTTTATGTTGTACCAACACTGTCCATAAAGCATTATGTCTACTGACTAAAGATATTTAAGATGTGTAGGATGCACAGCTGTCCTCTTTATAATTAGTCGGGGAACATGGAGCCTTAAGACTACAGCAAGGGGCTGACAGCCTGTGCATATGATGTGATATTCAGAACCATCAAATAACTCATTCCTGTTCTAGTAAAGCTGTCAAAAGGCTTAGTGCAGCCTGTCCTTTCCTCTGCTGTCTTCCAGCAGTGGAGGAAGCGTGCACAGCTTTAGGCAGTGGTTTGGGCTTTTTTCCCCTGAGTTGACTGTGGGCTCAGCACAAATTATAATCCATCTCTTTTCATCAGCAGCAGGAGATTTCAAAAGGTAAGTGTTTGTGTGTCAGCCATGCAGATCTCTGTGAGCTCATGCACACCTGGATGGAAACACATTATAAATATGCACATACCTCAGTAGCTTTGGGATGGAGAACAAGAAGACATCACAGATAACTAAGCAGACAGTGCTGAGAAGGAAATAGGTTCCAAACATGCTCCAAAATACTTTCAGTAAGGGCCTGCTCTGACTGTGCTGTGATTGCAGTAGAACCTCTGTCTCTTCAGCTTTTGCTGTACCAGTTTCACTCTTCTGACCCTTTTTAAACGTAGCAGACACCATTTTTCTAAAGAAAGACAATGTGAAAGGGAACTGCAATTGGAGACAGCCTGGGGATCTTGTCCTTTCAAAAAATCATTAAATAGCTCACACTGGATCTCATGCCATATCCTATATAAATGCTCAGCAAAAAATGATCTCTCTCAATACAGTTCTGTGCTTTCAGGAATGGAAGAGTGTTCTCCAGCAGATTTCAACACTTAAAATCAAGTTTTGCACAAAGGAACTCACTCACTGAGCACTCACCCACTGAAAAGTAAAGACCCCAGAATTTCTGTAGCAGGGCACTACTTAGACAATTCTCTGTATGCTCCCCTTTGTTTCTTCTCTGATGGACAAATAATTCAGTGGGACTGAATCCTTAACCATTCTCTTTTGCAGATAATATAAGCTCTGCTAGGTGCTTCCTGAGAGGCTCAATATGTGCTGAAGCATTCTGTCTAGCACTCTGTGGGGAACCTGTTCCGAGATGGCACACCAGCCCCTGTTTATATAATCTAGAGATAAGAGAGAGCCTGCCCAGCTGAGTCCATGACACACTCTCTAGTTCAAGTACTCACTGCTGGGTTCTGCTGTGACACTTCTTCCACTGTCTTTCAGCCCAGGCAACAATTTCTTCAGAGGAGTCCTCCTTTCTCACTGGCCACAAGTCATCCACCCCCAAGGACTGCTGGCAGCCTTTCCACGCAAGCCTGGAGAACACAGAGACTGCTGTAAGGTAAGCACAGAAGGACTTTTTTGTGCATGTAAACATTTCCAGAAAAGATGAGCTTTAAGTTAGTGCACCGCAGTGAGCACCCAGGGACTTACATTAAAAACTACTCAGGCCTATCCCACAATAAATACGAATGTTGAGGAACAGCACTTTTCCTTCAAATTCCTATGCTACCTTCTGTCAACATAATGATTTATCATTAGGCCCTAATTTCTAGTCCATAATGAGTGTTGGGTCTTGGGCAGTGAGGGAGAAAGTCCAGTTTAACTTTGTGTCTCAGTGAAACACAGATGAGGCGTTACCGTAGCAGACACGAGGCCCAAGGTATGTAATCATTTTACTTCTGACCACTACTGGTTGGAGGCTGGGCCAGTGTCCTCATTCGCTGTTTTCCCCTTGCCCAGCGTTCGTTACAGGAAGGTCTGGCAGGCAGATAGAGCTGTGGTTGGTGTACAGTGATCTTCTGAGATTGCTGAGGTCTATTTCAAGATTGTGAGGGCACTGGAAGAGTATTTGGAAGGGCAAAGAGAATTATCTAGAATCACAAATTTGTGTTTTGAACTATTCTGAGAAAAGTAAGTTCATTTTTTGTAATTTGGTCTTGTGAGAATACCTCAAGTCCCCCGAGAAATAATTTAAATCCTCACTGCATAGGCTAACTTAGGGGCTGAGCTACTTCCTACTGGCTGTCATCTGTGTTCTCATGCTGCTGGTTTTTTTCTGATATTTTAGCAAAACCATGTATTTTTCTGTGTTTCCTTACCCGGAGAACCACCAGTATGTGATTTTGGAAAGAAAAGAGGTGCTGGCTTCTGGACACTGATTCTAATGGGAGGAAAAACATGGGTGATATTTAGATACAGAAAAGGGCATGTGTCATCTGCTTCCCCAAGAAAAGCAATCAAAAAGTTACACCCCTCACATTCATTGACCCTGACAGTGTTAATATATTGTGAGGGATTAATGTATTGTGGGGGATCAGTGGAATCAGGAGACTCGGGAGAGTTAGGCTTTGAATAATGTATCAGATGAAAGGACAGAGAATATCATTCCTCATACCCAAAGACGTTTATGTTCTGAAGCACTGAGCTCGGCCATACTCATATCTGAAATCGAGCACTGCTGCACAGGAGATCGTGGGGAAGCAATGTCAGCCCTATCTACTGGCTTCAGTGAAAATAAAGATGACAATGGATAGAAGAGCTTTCTAGTTTTTCAAAACATGGAGGGACAGAGTACTGTTATCCCAAATTCTGCTGGTTACCTTTAGAAAAACATGGCCCTTTATACAGAATGATGCATCTTACATCTCCCAGATACTCGTGATCCTGAGTATCCCCATAAATTTAAATTCCTGTTTGAGCAATGAACCAATGCATTATGAAAAGCTCTGTTATACTTACAGGGTTGTTGACAGCTTTAGAGAAGAAAGGAGGATGGTCAACTAAGCAGAATAACACAAGTTCTCCTAGCACCAGGCTAGCATATAGGTAAGTTGTAACATGATGGAAATGGTCTTCCAGGAAACCCTACAAAAAGGAATACTGTTGAGAATGAGGCAAGACCCTTCACCTGAAATCAGTGGAGAAAGATGGTTTCTCATCTTCTACCAGCCATAAGCTCTGAGGTTTGGCTCAAAGCATGAGGTGTATTTATTTAAACTTAGTTATGCAGAGCTACTTTAATATGAAATTCCTGAAACTGGAATATAAGAAAATGTTAAATAGTGGACATATTTATTACTTATAGTAAGGGTTTTATTGTCAGGCTTCATAATGGCCTAGTCAAGTCAGATATCCACACTGCATCATTATTCAGGGAACTCTGGGTGCTCTGAGGGATTGCAGCTCCTTGCTCACCTGGTGGGATCAGTTGTTGATATAATAAAGCAGCTGACAGGTTTTATTATAAATGATGGGTCTAAGGGGCTCCGTGAAGGGTGCTCTAATTAATTTTGTGACCAAGAAAGAGAAAAAACAAGGAAGGAGTCTTGAGTCTTTTTGGAACTGTGTTTTGGTAGCGAGATCTGGCAAAGTGTTATTTCTATAAGAGGCCTGGTGTCTGTGTATCATTCAACACAGCAAGAACAAGCAAGTTCCCAACCATCTTTTGTTTAGTGGCTGCATATTTTTCCTCTGTTACTTAAACACACAGGTAACATAAACGTTTGTTTATTCCTTGTTGTGGTGGAAAGGTACAACCATTCCCCTGAGGAGAACAGCCACTGACAGTAAGTCTCAGATGTGTAAATCCAGCCAGCTTTTCTCCACAAATAAACGTTCACCAAACCATCCAAATAATAAAAAGGTATCGACATATTTATGCTGACACAAAATCTGGTGTAAAGCCAGTTTCTAGTGACAGCGTTTATGTTCATTTTGCTTTTAGTCTGCCAAGCTCTTGGAAAACCTCACTCTGCCTACACTGAAAGGGATAACAGGGATGGAGATGACAAAGTGCCATCAATTATTCTTCTTAGCACATATGTTAAGAAAAGAATTTGTTTCTCCACCTCGCAATCAATGAGGCAAAAAAAGCTCTGTTATTTAGAAACTTCATACCCCTGCATGTTAAAAGATATATGATTTTTCTTACTGTTTCCAGGGCGTGCTGGACTTTGGAACTAAACATCACAGCTGCAGCCATGAATGAGAGCAGCCAGTAAATCAGCAGGACGCCTGAAGACTGGATGCCCATCATTCTTTCCACTTGGGTAAGGAACATGGCAAGGATCTGCAAAGTAGTACAGATTTGTCCAAATAACTAGAGGCTAACGGAATGCCAAACATCATCAAATTAATGGATACAATAAGGAAAAATCAGTTAGTTTCTTGCCCAAACATTTCAAGCTGTTCAGACCTGCAGTATTGTTCCTAACAGGCTAAAACTGAAAAAAAGCATTCTGTACAATTTTGTACTTAAGAATGTCTCTCCAGAAAGGGCAAGTAATAAAACTACAAGTGGGCCAAGAGGCTGGAAGGACCTAGGCTATGAAGACACGACAACAGAATGGGAGGATAGGCATTTTGGGTGAACTGAAAACCCATTTCATTCTAAACCATACTAAATCACATGCTGTGGTTATGCAAACCTGTATCTTGTCTTGTTTGAGACCTCTTTCTAAATACCACTGCTGCCTCGGCTCTTTCAAAGTGTACTACACCCACAGGGCTCTCTACTGTAACTGTAGACCCAGTGATCTGCCCCAGCTCCAAACCCCTGCTGCATCACACAGCAGAAATTAACGCGCATTTCCAGCCCCATACTCTCCATCAGCTATCTCTGTAATTCACAGGTACTGAGAAACATGGGAAATACAAGATCTGCCCCAGGAGGGCTAAGCAGGGCCAGGGGCAGCCAAAACAGAGGAAGAATTACCATTGTGACTCCCACCACAGCAGGGCTAATGAAGAATGCTGGAGCCCGGGGGATTCCTTGGCTTATTTCCCACAATATGAAGATGACAGAAGAAAAACACAGTATTACCAGGATGAATCCAAGGACCTGGAGAAGAGATAGCAAGTATGTGTTGGGATGGACTGAAATGGTGATGGGAACATTTACCAAACTGAATGCTCCAAGCAGGCTGGGCTGTAAGACTGGGGAGGTGGAAGAGCAGGTTTGGGACAGAGGCATTAGGGGAAGTTGTGGGGAACGAAAGGAAAATACAGGAAAGATGATCTTATGACAGTTCTTCCTAAAACTTTGATTTATACTGACCTGACTTTACCTGAGTAAATGTCAAACCAAACATAGAGATGGATCATTGGAAAAGAGTTAATGATGTAGAAAAAATAAGTTACGCATCGACGTTGCGATGATATTAGGATCAAACCCCATCCTCCACCCTTACCATTTTGGTTTTGAAGATGTGGGACATCCTGATAAAGCCTTTGTTTTTGTGTCGAAGGTACAAATAGTAGAAAGGAAAACTGATCCAAAGATAGGCACAAGGAATCCAAGCAATGACTGTACTCTGAAAGCACCAGGTGAACCTGGGGGTGTTTGTGTACCATGTCTGGTTCCAGTCCTGTCACAGAACCAACACAGAAGGGAAACAGTAAAGCTAATGTATGCACAATTGGTATGACACAAAAAAGTTTATGTGTGCAGAATTTCATGTGCTAATGCCAAAACTGAGATCTACTATAATGTTAGAGGAACATTATAATAATGTTAGGGTTTCAAATGTAAAAAAACCATCTGGCAAAAGAGGGGCTGCTGCAGAATAAATAGTAAAGTGATAGAAGGGAGAGAGGGAGGACTCAGCAGCAGCATTTTGGAGGGAATGGTAGTAGAAAGGAGAAGAAAAAAAAAAGTGAAAGATGCCAAAGAACAGACATCATGTGTCACAACTAGGAAGGAAAAAAAAAAAAGAAAGTAAATGTAAGTTATTGAATGTGGAGTGAGAAAAAATAATTTGGGAATGGAAAAGATTATCAGCATTTGGGGACCATCAGTCAGTTGGGAATGACTGGTGAAATGGAGATTAGGAGGAAAGAAGCGTCCTAGTGCATAAACTGCACTGCAACTGCATTTCCTCAGCTGTATTTATAATCCATTTGTATTTTTTTTTTTAACTGAACAAATAGTTGGATCTTATCTGCTAACATAATAATACTGAAATATAGCAACTGTAGATCAGCAGGCAAGGGTATTTTTTCTTCAGCAGCTTGTGGACGTGGTTTGAGTCCTTTATGTGGAGGATATGATGCAAAGCAAGGCGAGGGGAAAGGGATCACTCGATAAAAAGAAGCAGCGGGTAACAGCTCACAAATTATTATGGGAGTTTATCAACCTTGAGGCTAGAAATCCACCTGTGTCTGGACTGATCAGAAAAGGCTCCTTAGAGCATTTTCAAAGGTATATCTGTAGTGGGTCATTCAGCAGATACCTTCTGAAGACAACCAGGGGACTAATTTCAATACCATTCCAGCAGCGCGGCCAGACTGTGTGCTCCTCCACAACCCGTCAAATTCACTCTAACTGGGCTGTTCTCCATTTGGGTGAAAACTCATCCCTGAGAGGCAAAGCCCATAACACCAGCACCCCCTGATGGAACTACACCCAGGTGGCAGCTGCCGCTCGGGACCCGCGGGTGCTCGGGTGGTGCCGCCACGAAGAGCGGCGCCCCGGCCCCACGCAGGGGGGACCCCCGTGGCCACTGCTCGCTCCCTTCGCTGGCCCCGCAGGCTGCTCGGACCGGGCCAGGCCCTGGCAGGGCCTCAGAAGGGGCGGCCCGTCCGCGGGACAGTGCTGCGGCGCTCGGTAGCTCACTCACCCAGAGCCCAGCGGAGCTCTCCCGGGAGCCGCACAGCGCGCCCACCGCCGCCATGGCGCTCGCTGAGGTGGCGGGCGGAGCGTCGCGGCTCGGCTGCCAGCGGGGAGGGTCTGCCTGCGGATCCCCCGCTCGCTACCCCGGGGCGCGCCTCGGCGCCGGCGGGACGGGGTTTTCCTCACCGGGCAGCGGCCTGGAACCCTCCTCCTGCCGGGCGTGTGGGGGACTGGCGGGAGCCCCGGAGCGCCCCGTTCCTTCCCGGCTGCGGGCGGCGGGAGGTGCCGAGGGGACAGCGGGCAAAGTCCGGCCGTGAGCTCCTCGGGGACAGGTCTGGGTTTGTGCAGCCCGGCAGCAGGAGCGTAGCGAGGCGGAGTCTCGGCGGCAGCGGGATGGAGCAGGGGGCCGGGATCTATCAGGCGGGCAGCTAGCGGGGCGCCGTGTCGCCTCACCGGGCACCAGCGGCGCGTTAAAGCACCGGGGAGCGGCACGAACGAACTAGGGGTAGACGCCAGCGAGAGGCGCGGCGCCGGTTTTGCAGCCCGCTGTGTGGAGCAGCCGGCGGAGGCGGAGCAGCCGGCTGAGGGGAGCGGG
>JAAGNO010010342.1:0-65608 GCA_033439905.1 Ceryle rudis
GGCACCTGCAGGGAGGAGAGGACAGGGCAGGTGACCCCAAACTGACCAACAAGGGATTCCAGCCCATACCTCATATTTGGATCTAAAGCAGAGGGATCACAGGGTTCCAGCGGGCTGCTTCTTCCTTGGGTCTTCCTCTCTTCTTCAATGGCTGACATCTGAGGAGGACTCCGTCTGTTCTGCCTTTGATCTTGATCTGTGTGTTCCTGAATCCATCTCCTGTACATGGTTCCCATTTGCCTCGGGGCCCAGTCTGGGACTTGCCCAGTGCCTGCCACAGCATCAGTGGTGACGGTGACATAATTGCGATCACAGTGGGGGTTTGGCTTGATTCTGGTTTTATATGTATTTGTATATATTCCATTTCATTCATTATTATTATTATTATTTCCATTTTCATTCAAGCTGTTCCAGTTTCCTTTTCTAATGGCTGAGTCTCTCTCCCTTATTCCCTTTCTCTTCCCCTTTGGGGAGGGAGGGGGGTTAACAGAGAGTGGCTGTTATCAGTCTAGTGGGCTGCCCTGACCCTAAACCGTGACAACTGATTTATAGATGATGTAAAAATATGTTAAGTATTAATATGCATGAGAAAATAACTTGGTTTACAAATTCAGATGATCATCGGATTAAACCATTGTCTACTTCTGTTTGAGGTGCTCTCGCTTTCTCATTTTGTTTTTTACTGTATCACTGAGATTTCCAAGTTAGCCTGAGGAAGTAACATGCAATGCTTTGTCCAATGCACATTTTGTACTAAATGAGATTTTAAGAACACAGGACTGGTTCATTTAATATTGAATGCTCTTTCTTCAGACATAAACATATAAACTTTATGCAGTGAGAAGTGGGTTATGGTGATGCTTTTGTAAGTAATGCACATAGAAACTAGATGCAATGCAAAGGGAAAGAATCAGAAAGACTTCAGATTGCTTTAGAGCAGCCTGCAAGCAGTTTTGTATCTGTTTTGTTGTTCAGTCTTCATTGTGCCTCTTCTCATCATTTGAAGCTGGTGCCACAGGCTTTTATTTTTTGATGTGGATTTTTTTTCCCTGCCTTTTTTATTTTTCCCCTGAATTTAATTGTCTTCCATCACCCAAGCCATTTTGAAAATATCTATTAGATTTTTTTTTTTCCTCGAAGGGGCAAGATGCAGGAGAGTGAGGAGAATGCCTAAAGTAAAATAGGTTGAGACAGGAGGCTCCTTAGAATCCTGATGTTGACTGTATGGTTGTCCCATACGCTTGGGACATATGCTGGTGGGTCAGGGAAACAGAGAGGTAATTTGTTTAGCTACAACAGCCACAGAATTCCTTGCCTAACCCTGTCTGCACCTCTGTCCTTCTCTATTGCTTACGAAGAAAGACATGTCTGGGAGGAAAGACAGCTAATTTCTAGGCCAGTTTTCTCATAGGAAAACTGTGCTTAAAACCAAGCCAAATGTGGACAGATCATGGTTATAAGACACAATAATTAAATGGGGTTGTTATATAAAGACTTTTTTCATTTCTCCTGAGATAAAGATGATTCAATTGTAAGTACTGATGTAGCCCAATTTCACGGTCTTTGATTAATTTAACTCGATGTTTCCTTAAACAGAATAGTCAGAGAAAAAAAAATGTTTATGCATTACTTGTCAGTTTTGAAGTTCTGAAGTGCTTTTGGAAATAAACAGCATGTTCTTTTCCTGACAGGATTTGAAATCTAGCAATCAGCGAGATGAAATTGCTGCAGCACGTGCATCCCTGAAGGAAAATTCCTCTCTCCTACATTCAATATGTTCAGCTTGTTTGGAACATTCAGATGTTGCATCCCTTACAGCCAGCAAGGATTCAATCTGCAATGAAATACAGAATGCTCTCGATGTAATTTCTAATGCATCCCAAGGAGTTGGAAATAAAGTGGAACAACCTACATCTCGCACAGCTACTCTTGGAAATGCACTTGATGAGCTCGAGGTTTGTAAAAGTGTGAGACTGCAACTTTTTTGCAAAAATGGTTTATTTCCTTGTGTAAAAAAATTAACTGTTGCTCAGTTCTAGTCCAAATAATATCACTCTAAATGATTTCATTGGGAGGGTTCACTTCCTTCAGAAGAGTTTGGAATTAAGTCTTCATGTATGTTCAATGTTTGTCTTCCTTGGAACAGCAGGGAAGAATTAGAGCCAAGGGTGTCACTAACGATGGAGACAGCACATCCTTGAATAAGTAAGGAGAGCCTATGAGTTTAGTTTACAACTGACAGTGATTAGCAGATGATGGTGATCATGGCTACCTTGCCTGAATTTGGCTGGTACAATGCAAGTTGAAGTCCTTTACTCCAAAGCTAATTGGCATCATTATGTAAGCTGTATAACTGAAGGATTTAGAAACCAATTATGTTTCCTGCTGACCATTAAGTAAAGTGAGGTAACCATTATGCTTTCACAAATTGTGCATTTCTGCTTCTGTTATTTAAGGAAATACTTGGTGAAATTCTGTTCTTTCTTTACTGACCTAATCCTAAGCTTCTGTCTGGAGCTTTTTCCTTTTTCTCATGGCTGCTCTGGCTCTTATCGGTGTTATTTTCCATCGTCCTGATAAAAATGGTAAAAGGCCTCCTGTGGATGAGGTTACAGACCATGTTCTTCGTTTCATGTGACTGATGTAGGCCCAGGTCAACTGAAGGAATGAAAGTTTCTGAGTGCATTTGCAAATATGGCCTTTTCTGGTTCTAAGTTCTTGAATCTCAACCCTGAGGTCTAGATCTCAACCCTGGAACTCCAGTATTGTTGATACATTTTTAGGAGAATTGGTGTTATTACTGATGGTAATAGATATTGTCTAAAACTTTCAAGGAAAGGTTAGAGAAATACGTTGAGATATGACACAGATCTTGTAGTGGCAGTTTACGGACCAGAGCGGAGAACTCAGTCATGCTCAGTGTTGAATCTGACAGGGTTTTTTTGCCCCAGAGGATCAGGCTACAATTGCATTTTACATGTCAGCCTTCCTTGCTTCTCACACCAGGTTTTAAAATGACAGTTTCCGATCTATTTTCTTAATGAATGGAAGAAAAAAGAAACATTTAAGAGTAATGCATGATTTGTTACAATGAAACTCTGAATTACAAGTGATATACTTTAAATGAGAGCTATTATTTACCTGTTTGAATTACAGATTTTTTAAACAAAATTGTGACTGCAGATGAATTCACCTTGACTTCACATAAGCAGTGCCATTTCAATGACTTAAAAAAAAAAGAAATTAAACTTATTATTGTTTTAAAATTTAAGATTCGTGATAATCAAAAAAGTGTCTTTTGGGCTGAATTAGTTTTCATTTGGAAACATAAGAGCATGGAAGGCTGATTGTTGTAAAAAGCCATTTGTTTATGGGGTTTTAAATATTTTTACCTAGGTAATACAAATGGGAATTGAAGCTGTTTGAGTTAGATAAAGCACAATTTATAGAGCATTTAGCTTCTTAAAATGATTTTATGAGTTAGGTGGTTGCACTTTTCTTTCTTTACAGTAAAGTTCTATTGGCTAAGGACCTGAAATAACCTTTGCTCTATCTTCTTGTTGCAAATACAGTGCCGTGAAATAGATTGATGTAGTAAATAGTCTGTTGGGAACAAATCTCATTAAATGTTTATAGTGTGGAAATGTATCACGGAGCTTGCCCAACAATCTAGCATCTCGATGTTTTGCAATGTCATTCTTGCTTTGCCAGTGCTGGCAGTGCGAAAATGATTACAGATTTATAGGTGAGGAAACTGCCAGTAAAATTAGAGCAGCTGACTCTTAAATCAGTAGATCCTCAAAAATTCCTCTTAAAGGCTCCATATAACTACCATGTCATTCATAAATAAATGCAAATCTGTAACACTGCAAATTTAATTGCGTATTAAGATCGGTGTTTAAGGAGCGCGTAGGTGCAGCTTATCTCACGCCTTTCACTTGCCTTCCATCTTCTGACTGCAAAGAGATTTTTCACAGAACGATACCGAACTGGCGTTCCTGAGTCCCTGTCAGCATGTCCATCTGATAGGTGGTCCTCTAATGGCTGCAACTGCCTAGCACAGCAATTACATATGAGATATCAAAATGCTATAAATCAGTCCAGAATGGCAGGAAATAAAACCAGGTTTCTGGATAACTGTGATCCCTCTTTTTCATGGATCAGAAGACCAGTGAGGGAGTAAATAAGGATCTAATAACTCGTTGTAAATGCTCACGCTTAAGACCTCAGGTAGCTAACTAGTGTTTAGCTCTCTGAAAGCAAAACTGTGGAACTGCTTGTTGCATATCTGGTGTCTTCTGACTGGTTGGAAATTGGACTGTCGTTTCTGTGCAGAAGTACTGATCATAAACAGTTGATGTGATCGCTTGAGAAATTTCATCTGTCAGCAGAATCTTAAGTCATATTTTCCTGGTTATTATTGCCCAGGTTTTGTTAATTTTGATTTATTTATTTATTTATTTGGAGATGAACTGTAGTAGCTTTTTTTGGTCAGTGCCATTTGTCCATCTTTGCATGGACTTTCTACAGACTGTCTCCTAAAGGAAAACATTTCCCCTCCAGTTTCACCTGAGATTGGAAGGCAGTCCCTTTGCTAGCTAAATGCCTCACTGGCTGCAGCCTTTAGCTGTAGCTTGGTCTTCCACAATCCAGAAAGCCGTTTCTTCCTGTAGTAACACTAAAATATTCTACCTGACAGGTGTGTTTTACTTTCTGATGGACATTGTACGTATAGCCTGGTGTTGAGGGTGCTTACCTGAGATATAGGAGCGCAACAGTGCAGTTGCTGCTCCAGTGGAGCAGGTGGCACAGCTCCAGCAGAGGTGAGGTACCACGGGATGCTCTGGAATTAAGGACTGTAATGTGAATGAGGGCGACAGAGTTTCCAGTCTCTAACACAAAATAAACCCGTCTTCCACATCAGAAATGGATGTCCTGAGCTCTGGAAAGTGACTTCTTAGGATGCCTTCCCTTGTCATTCTTAGCTCATCGTGGATGGATCTTTTCTGTATCAGATTAGTTCAAAATGATCTGCTGGGTGTACGCTAATTATATATATATATTTAAAAGGTAAATATTTAAACATCAATGATTTGTTTTAAGCAGTTTTCCAAATCTGTATCAATGTGCTAGTTACTGAAGTCCAAGATGTTTCATTTTTAATTTTCCTGTCTTTCAAAGTAGCCAGAGTGATGAAGACCTAGACATCAAACACTTGTTATGCAGGAAAATACAGTTGCTACTGCTAAGAACTATTTTTGATTCTGCTTTTAAAGTTGCTCATTCTTAGAGGGGTGACAGCTGGAAGGGGTTAATTTCCCCTGCACTTCAGAGTCCTTAATGGCATTTCTTTATCATTTCCTTTACTTCTTTTCCCTGATTTCCTGCAATGCATGTGGTGTTTGAGACCTGTAGTAACTTAGCTTGTCTCCAGGTAAATTTGGTACAGTTTTCCTCTGTATTCGGTCATAATCTCACTAGTATAAGGAAGCTCATCAAAGAGGAGAAATGAGGAAAAAATGGATACCTTATACTCATGCTCTTAATATGTTATGCTTGTGAACAAATGATACCTTACTGCCTTCACCCTTCCAGAACAGTGTCCTCGGGTGTATTTCTTTCCTTCTGGAGAAATAGCTACCATAGGAAAGGACACAGGAGTCTTAATGTTTTAATTGCAGTAGGAAGGCTTCTGATGACAACATTAAGAGCTGGATTACTGCTTCTATCAGGCCTGGCTCTAGGAATTGGCAATTAAGAAGTTGCCTGCAAAAGCAAAATTAATTGTGCTGTTGCCCAGGAGAGCCAAACTCCATCCAAGGACAAGAGTTTAGGGTATGTGGAGATATTTCAGAGTAGAAGAGCAAGTTGTCTTCATCCTGACCAAGTGCTCTTCCTTTTCTTTGGATCTTAGCCCTATGGCAGGGTTTGCCAGACCCTGGCAAATCTCAGCTTTTCTTCTCTTATTCTTGGAGAGGGCAAAATTTGGATTTTTGTAACTACAGAGTAGTTCTTAACTGGCTCCAACTTCTTAGCCTCTTGAGAAGAGGATAAAAGCAGTGGACTGCCTCTTTCCTTTGCTTTGTCTTTGCGAGTGGGCAGATTATTGTTCCATCCTAGTTCTGAGACTACTTAAATAACTAGAGTGCTTTTAAATGTAATGGAGGACTTCAAGGCAGTGCAACAGTAGTGGAGGTGGAATGTTTAGAAACCTAGACTGATCCTGCAAGTTGGGAAATAAAAACTTCCTCGTCAATGACACAGTAATGCAGAAAGAACCTGCACTGGTTTCCTTTGAAAATATTCACATTATGAATATTTCCATAGGCCATTGTGAACTTGGTTTTTACTCTGTTTTTTCTGGAAAATCTCCCAGCTGCCTCAAAAAAGTATATTTCAGAAAAGATGGGATTAATAGGGGTTTAGTATTTCTTCTGAAAGCTTGGAACCACATATGCATGTAACAGGTAAAGGGATTTATGTGGAATGTAGGCTCCTTGATCTGGGACATATTGACAGTGTTTCAAATATTCAGTTAGGTTAAAAATTACTAGTCTGACTTTCTTTAAATGCTGAAGCTCAAATATACTTACTCTTAAGTTTCAGGAAAATAGCACCTCTCCTTTTCTTTATCTTTAGAACATTTGCTTGACACACAAATGCAATTAATTTTATCACGCCAAAAGAGTAGTCTGCTTTTGTATACCCCAGGTAGTGAAGAGCAAAATGACACGTTTATGTCCTTTGAAAAAACAGATGTTGAACAAAAGCCACTGTTTTGATCTTTGTCCATATTCAGCCTATTACATGGAGCAGCAGTGACTTTCTGCCACAGTGTAGGATCGTATTAGACTGAAAACCAGCACAACCTGACTGCTCATGAAGCCAATTTAACACTCTCAGCTGTGAAACATTTTGCTGGCTGAGAACTTGGGGAGATGGCACCCAGTTGCTTGGCTGTGAACCTGGCAGTCTGGGCCTCAGTTCATCTGGTATTAAATGGTGTTGATAGCTGTAGAGTAGGATGTTGTGAAGGTTAATAGACGCAATAGATACTGCAGCGATAAGAATACATGTGTATTTATAAAGATGTACGAATAGCGTTTCTGTTTCCCAGAGAAGTGAAATGCCTTGTAGAAGGAGAAATGCCAGATGCAGCTGTAGGAGAGACTGAAGCTGAGGATGACAATCTTGAATCTCCTGCAGCAAAAGAAGGAAACAGAGGAAGGTCTCAAGGACAAGGCCATTGTAGCCATAAGGTGGCCTGCCGGTAGATGTGATCTCATTCTACTTGTTCTCTGAGCTGCTTAGGTGTGAAGTAGCTCTGGCTGGAGAGCTCTGTTGCTATCTTAGCACTGAGTACAGGCCAGTAGGATTTAATAACGAATACTCTTAGAACCAGTGAGATCTGAATGGAAAAGAGAACTTGGCTTTGTCTGCAAATGACCTGTATGCTCAGCCTCAGCAGGGAAAACTGAATCTGCCATGGTCACAAGTATTTTGGATACTTTGGGAGGAAAGGGCTGGTTGCAAGTCTAGGAAGCATATAGAATGTCAATGTAGTTCATACAAGTTAAAAAATAAAGCAACAACTTCTAATTGGGCTGACTTTTCTTACCAGTGCTCCTACTGTTTTCCAGAATTTAATTATCCTGGATCCTCTCGTAGTGGTTGAAGAGAAAATAAGGCCATCACTAGAAAAACGTCTGGAAGCCATTATCAGTGGAGCAGCTCTGCTAGCTGATTCTTCCTGCACGCGTGATTTTCATCGGGAACGCATCATTGCTGAATGCAATGCTATCCGCCAAGCTCTCCAAGACCTGCTTTCCGAATACATAAACAATGTAAGTAACCAGCTTTTTTCCTTTTTCAGATGCCTGTTGGAAAGCCCATTTTAATGTATGTTAGAATTTAACCTATAATTAGTCTAAAATAGTTTTACCTACATTTCTCAACATGATCTTTAACAGGCTGAAAGGACCACTTTTCTACATAAATAAAAGTAACAGCTAAATACAGATCCTGAGAATGAGTACAACTCATGGTATATCGTACAGCGTGTGGAAAATGCTGTACTACAGATACAGTGTACACGTCTGGGGTTTTTTACGCGTGTTGTGAACTCTCACTAGTACAGCACAGACATAATCTTTCAGATGCTAGCAACAAGTTTCTTTATAATGTCACTTCCTAGACCAAAGTTTTAAAATGTAATCTGTGTTCCTGTGGAATGCAATAATTTAAATAACAATTTGTTAAAACATAGGTATCATTTTAAAGTAGAGTGTTCACACCACTGTGTTGGACCCGTGTCAGAGCACCAAGTTACAATTGTAAAAACAGCTTTAGTAGTCCTGGAAAGCTAGGACTGTTTGGTAAATCCCCAGGTCAGGTGGCCTGGCAGGCTTCAGCTGTGAATTTTTGAAAAGTAAAATAGTGTGATTGCGTTTTAAAAATAACTATCAGATTTAAAGAATGAATTTGGCGCTTGTCACGTCTGGCAGTTAAATGATAAATTAGCGGAGACCTGGATATTATTAATACGGGTACACAGTGTTAATATCGTGCTTTTTCTATGGAAATATTTTCTCTAGACGTACTGTCCTTATCTGAAGTTATCTCAAGATGAATCATCAAGCACATTGAGAGGATAATTGTATGGTGCAGCTAATTCTTTCTTTTTTTGGGGAAGCTGAAATTCCTTTCTGTTCTGTAAGTCATACTAGGTAACCCCGTCCAAAACTGTTCTATGGAGACTGTTTTCTTTGTCTTACCCTACTGTCATTAGGATAACGAAGTGAAGGGACTAAGATAATCTATCTACATCAGGTGGTTTTTTTCATTTCACAGATACTGTGCTTGTTGATATTTTTGCTTTATTTATCAGCGGGCAGGTAGAATTTACAGCTGATTTATTCCATTTTCTGTGAATTCAAGTTGTTCTTTTAGTCCCTATACCAGATAAAGACGCTTTCATATTTTTACTCAGAATTTAGCTGCCATTTCTGTTGAATGCAACATAATTCTTGAACCCATTTTGGTGGTGCCTTACACATGGATTAGCTGTGTGAGATTTCCTTAGCTCTGGTTAGCTTGGGATGTTAGTCTTTCATACCTTCTTGTAGAAGGTGTCTATTGTAATATCTGGTTTAGAGCGGATCAGGTTTGCTGTTAAATGGCTGTTTAATAAGGGAACATATCAACACTTTAACGGTAGGACTGGATGATCTTGAAGGTCTTTTCCAATCAAAATAATTCTGTGATTCTAACTTGTAGTAGCCAGAGTGTGTGGGAGGATGCAGATGTGTTGAGTTTCTTTAGGATCCCGAAAGATGACTCTGGGTTTGTCACAAGAATGCTTCACAAGAATTCTGTATCTTTCAGGAGTAAAAGTATGTGATTGTAAGTTAAATGTCTTAATTTCTTGGACCCTTGAAACAAAGTAGTGATTGCCTTTTCTATTTTGGAAGCAATCATGGTTTTAGGGTTACATAATGCAGACTAATGAGAAAAGAATACATAACCCACTCCTGACTTGAGAGTCAGGAATCAGCTATTTAAATTTGGCCAAAAGGGAAAGTGTCATATAAATTGCTGCAGAACACAGTGTCAGCACAAAGTGGCAAAGATGAGCAAGGAAGCAGAAAGGAAGAAATACAACGTAAAAGGTATGAGGTGTTATATTAGGGTTAAATGACAGGGGTGAACTTAAAACTTTTAGTTTCTTATAGTGCTCTTGGTCTGCTTATACAATTAATAATGATCTCAGTTGAAAAACTCTGACCAGGAATAGTTGATGCCTACTACTGAGACCGCATTAAATACATATTTCCTTGAAAAGATTATCAGATGTTACTTTATTTCACAACTTTAACTCACTGAGGAGTAGAGGATAGACTGAGAAGACCGTGCTGATTTATCACTGTCTTCTGGGCTCTTCTGTTAATAATTTCAATAAACTAGGACTGTGAATTGAATGAGCTATAAAAATTTTTCCAGCCGTGTTAGCATAGTACAATTTAAGGACCAGTTTATGATTCCCTTGCTCTCCTTGGGAACACCGTTGTACTCCCCAAGCAATTGCACTGTCCCCGTGATACCTCCTGTGAGTTTCTGGGTGTGTTCTCATGGAATATTCTTACCCTATGCCCAGAATGAGGCACAGACACTCTGTACCACAGCTGGCACGTGAGAGTGGAAAGGTTTCCTTGCCCACTATCCACAAAGGGCTTACTTCTGCTCCTGTCTTTGTTCTGGTGGTGTATGGTTCACAAAGCAGCCTACCCACTGTCATTTCACTTCTTTTCAGTCACTCTCATATGAGATGTAGTTTTGTCTGGATATGTGTCTGTCATCTCTTGCTAGCGTATTGGTTTGATTTACTTTTCCTAAAGCTTCTTCCTACCTGAGTGTTGCTAGTGGGAGCTGCATTGCTTCAGAGACACCACACACAGTAAGTGCCACCTTCACAAATCCTTCTCTAACAGCTGGTTTGCCTGGAAACTGTATGAGCTGTCCTGCCACTGCCAGTGTATCTCTAAAGCCCCTGGGTCTGGTGCTGACGGTAGATGTGGCCTGTCTGGTAAATGTTTGGCTTTAACGGGAGAGTGCCTAAATTCTCTCTAAGTTCGACATCATCTGTTTTTCTGAAACTAGCCCTCAGTGCCTAAACAACTGGAACTTACGGTTTAGCCCTAACTATTTGAAACAGGATAAGGAATACAGCTTTTGCGGTACCTAAACTTGGGTTATGTTTGGTGGGGTTTTCTTGCCCAATTATTCAAAGTCTCTAATAAGCCTTAAGGACATCAAGTGACAGCCTAGTGCTGTCAGTGATGAAATTTAGAGTTTTTACTGCAAGCTGGGAGAAACGTATTTTCAGTAGATACTACCTTTTATTTAAGTGGCAGTTTTACAGAGAGGCTATATCACAGTGAGATGATGCAACGGGAAGTGAAGTGTAACTGGTCTCTACGCTAAGTTTCTTTATCCTGTCTCCAGGAAGCTTTAAGTTTTTCTGTTCACAAAGTAATTCAGACACAGGGTAAATTGCAAATATATTAACAATTCTTCTGAAAGGCAGCCGTTTTTCTTCTGGTACTTTGAAACTATTTGTGTACTACTGTTATCCTCTCTGAATTTTAGGTGTATATTGTTATGGGATATATTTACACTTCAGAACGTCAAATAATGATGGAATTACTACTGTGAATTTGGATAGCTTATCAATGCAGAATCCTACTACGATGTGTGGATAATAATGTATCCGTAGGAGCAATCATTTTGTTCTGGTAATAAGCACTTGCATTTTCCTAATGACAAGCTCTTGTCTCTGCTCATCCTTTGAAATGAAAAGTTATTGAATACATTGGAGTGCAGCAATACGAACTTCATGTTTCTGGAGTTCTCTGCCTGCTTTTACTCCCAGTCGTGGCAGGGAAATGCATTTACCTGGGTGATCAAAAGGAATAATGGAGTTGTGATTGAGTGTGGCCTGAAGGGGCTGCTGTGAGGAGCAGTTAGGGTGATTGCAGGCACTGCTTTTTCAGCTGTCATTAGATAGGGAGGGTATGTCTGACTAGTTATTCTGCACCCAACCGTGGGCTTGAATCTGAAGATCTCTTCAGATGAGGCTGAGAAAAGGCTGGTAAAGAAATGTCAGATATACTGATGGTATGAGAGATGTTTTCTTGAATTAAAGTTTCCTTACTTTTGGAATGTTTCATGATATTTAAACTTCATTAGTTTCCCAGCTTATTCTGGGTATGAGTTGGATGTGTATATATACACACACTCATGCATACTGGGCCCGTATACTTTATGTCTTTTCTGATAGGTTGTGATTCCATTTTTTCCTGTGTATTTCAAAACCATCTGTTTCTTAACTGGGTTTTTATATTAAAATTACCTTAGCTTTTGGGTCAAATAATGTCAATAAAATAGTTTTAATTTTCAAAGTTTTTACTTATTTTCAAGACTTCTATCTTTAAAAATAGTTTTAAAGGAAAATCTGAAAATACATTTATAAAAGCAATATTCTTTTGTGGTTTTTTTTTAAATACATTAGTCAACTTCATACAAATTTTAAAAACTTGTCGGTGCCACAGAATAATTTCTCTTGTTAAGTATTTTACACACAATTCCCCAAAATACGTGACTGTACAAACCAGCAGTAAGTTGGTATTTTTGTCTGCAGTTCTGGGCATCCCTGTGCTGCTTGTGCCATGGGCAGTGGTGGCTGCTGCTGCTCACTGCAGCACGGCTATACCATGAGTGTGTCCTGGAGCAGAGCCAAGCCATTCCTTCTCACGCCAGCAGCGCTTTCAGGCTCGTAATGAGACATTTAAGAAAATGTGAGGAGGCTAATGATAGGTTTTACACTAAGGCCAGATCAGAAAGTGGGCTGAAGTTGGCCATGTTGTACGTATTTAGATTACATATCTGGGGTACTGATTGTTCACGTAGCCTAAGGGCAGGCCAAGCTGAGGCTGACTATACATCTCATTTGCTTCGTGGCAGACAGCATTGGACCGCTCCAGGAATGATGATGCAAGGCAGATGAAGTAGTTGGTGGCAGATCGTGAAGCATCTGTATCACATATAGGGCACACTTCACACTCACTGGGAATGCAGCTGCTGGGGCTTTATCTTCTTGGGTTCCCTGAAGGTTCTCTGAAGCCCTGTTGCTTCACCACATGTTTGTGTCCACAGCTTCAGGATGTGAGGTACATTTGGATTTGAGGCATATTTGAACCTGAGCATATAAACTGAAATGCTCTGAGGACGAGACTAGGAGCTATGATCCCTGAAAGTAAGGGGATGCCCGAGACAGGGACTGAGATGGACTGTGCTGAGCCCTGTAAGAAAAGGTATGCAGTACAGAGCCCTCTGTGGCCACGAGGAAGGTCCAACTGTGCGAAAGATGATGCCCTAGATACTTGGGACATCTGCAGTTAGGTCTGTCCAGATTTCCAGTTTTAATTGTAGATCACTTACAGGAATCTGAACATTGAAAATTCAAACCCAGAAGATGGATGGGAAATCAGGAGTGTGTGTTTATTGATGGCATGGTTGTGGACCATACCCTCGGTCTCAACTTGTCAGTTTGAGTGCTGTGGAGTGCTGATGCCTTGCTTTACCCCTGTATTGAGTACTCTTCAACAGCAGCTGAAGGGCTGACCCGCTGCCTCTTTGTAGAGACTGCCTGTGATGGATAACATTTTGTGTAGTGTTTTATTGCTGTTCTTAGAGCGGGGACATACAGATACTGCAGGTGTACAGATGCCTCAAACTTTGTTACTTGTACTTTATGGTTTCCTGATGAAGACTCTTATCGCTTCCCTGGATAGAGGGAAGACAAGACATTTTGGTTTATCATCACAGTGGTGCAGTGTATCTTGCATCTGAGCTACTTCTGCTGAGCAGTGGATTTTTCATTTCAGTGCTCAGGGGGAGCATACTTGGTAATTCTGGAAATTCCCTTTCTTAATTACCTGTGTGCTATAGCTGCAGAAATGTTGGATTACTGGTGGTTAATAGGATGTACATGAAACAACTGGTACTCCATAAATAAGAAATTAGGGCAGAAAATCTTATCTTTTACCAGAGAAAATGCGCATTGTGTGAATCAAATGACAAAACCTCTGAAAAAGCTCCAGACACTTTTCATATCTGCTGCAGCTCTTTATGGTAAAGCTTACGTGAGGGTTCACGTGACCCGTTCCCGTCAGGCTTCGGAGAACACAGGCAATTTCAGAAAACAGAGTTTGTCACTTTGTAAGTTTCATTAATTTGGGGCTAATTTGCATTTATGTTTTGGAGTGGGGGTGTACTGAGCAATCTTAATAGGAGTATTTTTTTATACTGTGCTGGAAATACATTTGGAATGTATAATTTCCTTCACGAATACACTTTTCATCACTTAAAAATTTAAACCTTCTCATCTCAGTAGCTGCCAGCTACTGTTTGCTCTTCTACAGAATACTGCTGGGGTGATGTGAGTTAAAATTTTTTCAGGAGATCTCCTTGACAAATATCACAAGCGTTACAACCAGTCCACAGTCTGTATATTGATACATGCCTAAAGATGCGTATTTTACCATTTTCACATTGTTTGGCCTTTTTTTTTTTGCTGTTGCTGATGGTGAGACTACTGTAAGGACCTTACCGGTTCTGCGAAGGCGTGCGTATCTTTTTACAGAGCTCCAAAATATGGTTTGATTGTAGCTCGCAGTGAAATGGTCTGTGTGACTACATGAGATTGTGAATCTGCAAAATTGATAATTCATCTCATTCATTTAAGAATCTAAGAGCTATGACTGAAGAAACGTGTTTTCATATACAGCTTTGTACCTTTTTCTGTTTAGCTTGATGTGCCTCTAACTTTTTCCATTTAATGAAAATGATTTCAAACAATCACATATGACACAGATGAAGATTACAGCAACTATTTATAGCTATGTTAAATATTTGTTCAGTAATATACTTCAGTATTGGATGCTTCAACTTGTTGCCGGTGATGTCTAGGGAGATAGGAATAGGGAACTGTTTGACTTTTCCTTCTTGGTTACTTCCACTTTTTTTCTCTAACATGTATTTTGAAAAGTTCTGTGTAATTGCTCTCTGGTTGAAGAACTGAGCCCAAACTTTGCAGATTAGACTGAAGAGTTTGAAGAAATTCCTTGTTAAGGTCTTCGGGAAAAGAACAGCTGTCGGTGCAAGTGTTTGAACTAGCTGACTTCCCGAAATACTTATTTTCTGTACTTTTCTGTAGGAACACGAACAAGCAGAGCTTCTATTCAAGTGTTTTGGTAAAAAAAAAAAAAAAGATTGAAATGTTCTTACTTTATTGTCGTCTTCATATTCAAATATTTTAAAAACCCCTTCTGTTCCAGATAAATTTGGAAGTCATGTATAGCAAAATGTAAACTATAAAAATTTCAATGTGTGATGTGTGGGCGGAAAGTGTCACTCAGATTTTTCTTATTCAGGGTTACTATAATGACTTTATCGAGTGTTATGTTTTTGGAAAAAACATTTATTCCAGTAAAATTGGTATGCCCATATGGCATATTATGCTGGCATTTCTGCAGGAAAACATGCGGTTTTCATAATTCTGTTGTTGACATCGGCTGAGTATTAGTTCAGTTGACTTTGAACACTCCTACAGTGGTTTTTCTTACATTTTATATGCACTATGTGTAATTGGAAATTATTTTTCTCAATGTTTACTTTTGACAAACATTTAGTTTTATGGGGAAATTAGGTATTAAATGTTTAGGAAGGACAGAAGCACTCCAGTGAATTCCCCAAATAGACGTACATTTGAAAATTAAGCTGCTGTTAAATTTACCTGATTATAGAAGGTATCTCAGAATTTTCAATAAATTGGGATTTATGCACGTGAGCTAGAGAAAAATAATGAAAGATTTTTTTTATTCTTAAGCCACGTTTTTCATTTAATGGTTCTGAGCCAAGCTATTTCAGGATTAATCGGATCTTAACTTAAGGCTTGCATTGAAGTAATGTAGCGTGATGAGCGACTCGTGGCTCTGTAGAGGATGATTCACTACAATAGTCAGTAATTTGTATTTGGTATAGCTGACAGAACTGGAAATAACATTGAGTTGTGAAGAATAATTATTTTTTTTTTTCAGGGAGCCTTCAATACAGTAGCATTTTTCTTTCTCCAAGGTGAAATGCATCTCTGATTATGGTAATAAACAAGTATTGCAAATAAATATTAAACTCTAAATATTTAACATCTACCTAACCTTTCAATTTACAAGATCTAGTTTTGGGGTTTTTTTGGTAATAGTTTCTGGAAAATGGTTGTCATTATGTGAGGTTTTTCTTGATCAGTTTCCTATTTTCTGGAGGACGTTAACGACTGATTATTTTTCTCAAAGTTAGTATGGTATTTCTAGGAACACGACAGAAGTCTTTACTTTCAAGAAGGTATTTAGTTCTTGTTTATGTAATGATGATTATTATTAAAAAGATCAGTCATTGATAGCTTAGGGAATTTTTACTAGGATCTTGTCATTGCAGACAAATGGAAGACCAAATCCAACGGTTTTATGAAAGAATTTTTTCTAAACAAATCCAAAATGCCTTAAATTGTTATCCTAACAAATTCTTAATTGCTAACTATGTAACCTTAATAAAGTGCTTTTTCTTGTAGTTAGTCAGAGTTAAGAAATCTCTACTCCAGCAACCTATGAGATGCTGCAGTTATTAACCTGCAGAACCAGAGGCGACTTCTCTGATAGAAATGGAGATACCTGTATAGATCAAAACTGGCTTTTCAACTGAATTTCCTGACTAACTGCTATTGATCATTTTTATGAGGAATGAACAATGGAGTTTTCTGTGGAAAAGCCTATGATCACTTTTGATGAAATCAGTACTGTATCGTAAAACTGTTGCAAAAATTATTCAAATTCTTTGTCTTTACTGTTCAGACAGATCTTAAAACAGTGACTGAGGACCTGAGGATCTAAATACAAATTCCACATTTCCATTTTCTTTCTGGAAAGAAAGTAAAAGCATAGCATAAAGAGCAAAACCAGCTCTTTGTCTGTGGTCATAAACAGCTTTTACTGACACTTCTTTTTCTATTTTATCTTTCATTTCAGTGGATTAATTTCCTGTTGATGCTTCTCTGTCTGATGTGCTACTCTTATTTTTCTTCATTAGCTAAAAACAAAAAGGAAGAATATTCTTTTGTGTCATTGCATTTGTGACCAATGTGTTTGATCAGAAGGCTGGAAAAGTAAACAATCAGCTTTTCTCAAGAACTGCTTCTCGGCAGTTGTTTTCTAAGCCTGTGTGGCTAATTGGCACATTTTCTTTCTGTCTGAGTATGTGAAGACAATAAATGTCTCAAATCAGACAGCTGCAATGCTGAGTAGAATACGTTAAATAAATTATTCTAATTACTCTATTTACTGGAAAATCCTTGCTGTCTTAGGATACTCTAATTATTTTTAACATTATTCATTATCAGTAGAAAAAAATTAAAGAAAATGTATATGAAGATGGAAAGGATAAGCCAGCTTCTTAACCTAGGGGATATACTCAGGAATAATCTAGGATTATCTTTTCTATCAAGTAGCAGTGTTTCTAATTTTTTCAAAACCTTAATATTGTATATTATCAGTCTGTAAAAGGAGATAACTGGTAGGGATTCCTTCCATTCTCGTTCTGAATATATTTAGCTCTTTGCAGGAGAAACGAAGAATAATAATTAATTTCAGTTCCACATAAATAGAAGAAAATAAGAAATATAACAATTACATGCATCCTGGAAGTAGCTAATGGAAAGACAAAATGAAGCCCAAGGTAAAGGTCTTCTCTCTTGATTAGTACTATTTTTTATTCTTTAATAAAGCAAAAGAGTACTATATCATTAATTTTACTAACTGTGCACATGCACAGATGGGCAATATATAGGTGAGAGAGCATAGGCATACAAGCAGGAACCGTTATGGTTTGGTAGTGATGTTTCCAGTCTACTGTTGGGAATAATAAGGAAAAAATAGAGGAAAACTTTGCAAAGTTCCAGTGGAAAGTGTGAGCTAAATGAAAGCAAACAATGACTAGGTAAAGGAGTCATGAAATGCTATATGGCAGTTTGTTGCCATTTTTAAGGGGGCAAGTTCAAAATGACATTTTTTTTATCCTTGCTACAACTGTGTAGGAAACAAAGCTTTTATTTCTTGGCTTGCAAGTTATTGGAAAACTTTTTGGTTTAAAGAGGCCTAATAATCTTCTGGATTCTGCCAGCCACCTCCTGTGTTCATCTGTGCACACGTTAAAGCAAGATTTTTGAATTGAAATACACTGGGATGTCTTAGGTGATGCTGACTGGTTCTGCCAAGATTATTATCAGTTTTACACCTGTCCACTCCTGAGCAGCTGTGGACCAACTGACCAGATTGTTGAGATGAGAGCTGAAGTATTATTCTAGATCCCAGAGGGAAGCCAGAGTGCTGTTGCATATGAGTGAGCATGCACAATCTGAATAAGCCCCAGGTAAGGCTGCCAGGTTCTTAGGCTGTTTGGCTCCTTAGATCCTCAGAACACCTGCCTCTCTGAGCTGCAAGAACAGATTTATATTTTTTTTGTAGAGCAAGACTACTCAAGGACCGGTACTTCCAAGTTGTTCCCAGAACAGACTGGGAACAGCGGATCTGAAACTTTCAGATTTTGATTCCAAGGCCATCTTGCAGAGCTGGCAGGGCATATGCCTGAGTTTTGTCAGATCTGTTGTGCTTGTTCAATTTCCATGGAATGTTCTGCTTTTAATAAACTGGCAAAATTCAACAGAAGAAAGATTCCTCTGGAGAATTTCCAGTCAGCTGTATTCCTGATTTCTGATGTTGTGCTTTGATTCCTGCTGTGTTTGTTTTCCACTTAGTCTGTTGCATTGTCAATCCCATTTCAAATGTTAGAATTGTAAACAAGTAGTAAGCCCTCTGACTACTTAATTTTGTCTTTGTTGCTTTCATCTATATTAACTTAATCATTGAAACTATTAGAATACGATCATATAATATTTTATGTTGCCAGGGACATCTGACATGTGGTGATACTCCCTGGTCAAAGGAGAGCCCACTACAAACTTCATCAGGTTGCTCAGGGCCATGTTTAGTTAGGTCCGATGTCTGGGGATGCAGATTCCACCGACTCTCTGGGTGCCTATTCCAGTGGTCTATCATCCTCATTGTGAAGCAGTTTTTCCCCCTCTGTCTCATCAGAGTTTCCCTTTCCCCCTTACTTTCATCCAAGTGCTCAATTCAGCTGGAATAGGTAGTCCCGTTGTGTACTTCGCATGTCTGTGCTGTCAGCCACGCGGGTCTGTCCCCTTCCTTGTGCTAGCTCTGAGTCTGTCAGCCAGGTCATCTCACCAAACTTACTATTCACTTCTTGTTGGATTAATTTTCTCTCACTTTTACTGAGTCAAACTCCAAGAAGGGTATGCAAGCTCTATATACATCCCCAGGGAAATGGGAATGAGGAACTGAGAGTGCAAAAGTGGGTTAACTGAGCAGAACTGTTCCTTTTTTTGGTCTGTGAGCTGGTAATTCAGTCCACCCTGGGAAATCAGAAGGTCCACTGCAGTTTCTCCCTTATCCATCTGACTCATCATCCTTTCCTGGCAAGGTGTGTGCTATGGATTTATTCTTAACGTCTCTTAAGCCTCAGGTTGCACTCATAGAGAGGTCCTTTTTAGAGAACTACCTTCCTAGCACCTATTAGTTCTTTCAGCTAATTCCACCTTAGAAAGCTTGAGTTTTTCCTCCCTGATTTTTTTTTCTGTTTTTCACTCCCAAAGTGAAATAATGTTGATCTAGTGAAGAAACACGAGCCTGTTTCACTTTCTTGGATATACCAACGCCTCTTTCTAGAGTAACAGCTCTTCCTCTTAGAAACATCAGAGACCTCCTTCCTGTCTTCTCTCTCTTGCTTCTGTGCTTCACTGATTTGTTGCAGTATGAATTGTTTTATGTATCTGTAGATTATATTTGTCTCTTGGTTGATATAAAACATGAAGGTGTAATTAGGCATGCTGGGGAAACTGGGTTTTGCTGAAACACACTCAGAGAATGGCACGTGTGTAGTGTGTGAGCTGCATGATGGCAGTGTCCAAGGATGAGGATTTGCAGTATGGGGAGGAGATGATCCTATTCTTAACACTGGGGAGGACAGAGGTGAATTGGGTGATGTAATTCAGGCTTCTGTGTATTTATAGACATTGCCAAAGAGCTTGGCTTTTCCATATCTGGAGCAAAAGTGATGTTTGGCAAAGGTCAGATATTCAAAAGAATTGCCTGGCGTTTATTTAGCTAGAGCTCCAGCAGCGTGCTACTACTAACCCAAACATGTATTACAACTTAATTAAAATAGGGAGATTGAAAAAATAAGCGTGAGAAGTGGTTTTAGATTTTTGCTTTGACCACTAATTCAGGGTGGAAATTTAAATGTTTTTATTCTTTAGTTTATTATTGTAGTGGAGAGTCTGTGTGTGTGTATCTGTGATAGATGCATCTATAGGCAAGCCTGTCAATCTGGAATCATGCAGTGCTTGCAAACAGCCAGAATATGATCCTGTCCTTGGTATTCCCTCTGGCTGGTGGTGAGAGTGAATCTTCAGTGACAGGAAGAAGTAAATGAGGAGGAGTTTGGAAGTAGTGTCTTGGGACTGCTGTCAGACCTAGCTCTGTGCTTAGGACAACCTTCTAACATAGTGCTCCCGTGGGAGTACTGGGAAACCATTGCAGCCATCTGTCTATGAAAGTTGTCCCTTCCCCTCAGTTCTGTAAGGCCTAGCTGTCGGCTAGGTGAAGATTTTTGCATGTGGATTCTAGGTCAGAACGACTGTTTGCTCCTTTATCCAAATAACAAGCATTCTAATTGCAAAAACAATTCAAGCTGTTGTATAGCATTAAAGACTTTTTTTCCCCTGTTAAAAAAAAAGAAGTAACTCGTGAATGTTAATAGTGGACGGTGGAAATCTAAGCATTGGAAGTAATTTAGTCAAAAATACTATGAGAAAACAATAAATATAATTCTAAAGATTGTAAGTGAAACGGCAAAATTATTCATTTAAAAAGATTGCAGTAAAGACAAGGGATTCAAAAGAAGGTAGATGGTAGAAGGTATTTAAAGCACAAGAGCAAACTTCTGGAAAAGAGGAAAGCATAGAAAGAGACCAATTTGCCTGCATCAGAAGCTTTTTATTGACTGGAAAACGATAGAGATGCAGTGTAAATAAAAAGACAAGGACCGATTGTGGATACAGCCTAAAAAGCTGTGGCACAGAATGTGTTAAAATGAGCAGCAGTTGCATGAGATAAGAAAAGAAGTTTCTGCTAGCCCATTATGGGTCAGAGGAGCTAAGAAGGAAAGTGAAGACCTTTCCAAATGGGGGACAGTAACTCAAAGCTACTATGATTTTTCTACCTGCTTTGGGCTTCCTGTAAATAGCTAGCTGGGAATGAGCGCTTAATGCAGTTAAAAAGTGAAATACATGCCAGGGAGAGCTTGAAGAATATTTAAGAAAGGAATTGCTGAACTACTGGCCTTGATTATGAAAAACAGTGAGGAGCAAGTATTTGCAAGTAACAGAAAAGCAACACTGATCTTAAAACTAGGGAAGTTATAGACCAGTCCCTGTAACTTAGTTAAGCGGGAAGAAACGGCGGGAAATCCTTAAACATTAATTTCTGAAAAATCATCAAGATAGGAAGTTGAGCATGAATTTTCTAAATACGTTTTGGCAAATACATGCAGTTCTTTAACAGAAACAGCTGGCTAGTGGTTAAAAGGGGAGTAGTAAACACGATGTAACTTTGCACAGAGCATTTCACACTGCGAGGAGCGCTTTTTCACAGGCAAACTTGAGAAGCACGGTTAACTTAATAGTAAGGGAAATGAATGCTGCTACCCTGGTAAGAGTTTTAAGTATTTTACAGGACAGTAAAAGTCTCCTTCCTTCCTGCTCCTCCCCCCGGCCCCCCTTCTTCTCCTTTTACTAAAAAAAAAAAAAATGATAAATGGTCTGAAATCTACAAGTTGAAATGACAAGTGTGAATGTTTAGCCTTGGGAAGAAGTCAGCCGAATAAACAAAAACCCAGGGTCTCTGGCTTAGCAGTGGTATCTGCAATGGGAGCTGTAGGGACTTACAGATGAAATCAACCATCAGTAGGACTCAGCTCAGTGTGTATTTTTTCAGCATCAAAGTTTAAAAATAGTGTGGACTGATAAGAGGAATGGAACGAAGGAAGGCTGTTAGAAGATACAAGAAGCTGGCGTAACTGAGTTTGTGTAATTTGAAAAGGAAAAATGGAGAAGAGGAAAACAATAATGTTGTCAACCATGGAAGAGGTTTACGTGAGGTGTATGTTGTTGGTTTTCTCCATATCTGTTAAAAGAAAGACAAATGTAACTGTCAAAAGGAGAAATTTGTGTGATGTTGGGTTACCCATATAGATAGTAAATATTGGAACAGGTCGTCTTGGTAGGCCACAGAGATTCGTTTATGGACACGGTTAAAGACTGGTTAGACGAGTATCCCTTTTTGAAGCTCTAGGAACATTTTTGTGCTTTTTCAGACTGGTCAGGAGGTCCCTTCTAGCCACACTGATTATTGGCTTACATTTTTATTCAAGTAGTATTCCCAGTCTTAATTGTCAATTTTATTACTACAAATTACTGGGGTTTTTTTCCAGATCAGTGTAGAATTGTAATTGTGAATGTTTTTCATACGCAGTGATCAAGACTGAACTGAAATTTGGTGGTTCTTTTGGGCTCCTGAGTTATCTACAGATCTGTCCCTTCTATAGTTTTGTCTTCTCTATCTGTGGAAGGCTGGATATACAAAAGAAGCTATTAATAGTTGTATGCATACTGCGAGCCTATTTCCTCACGAGCTGCTTGCATGAAAGTAGTACATTTAACAGTGATTCAACTTACCCTACCAGCAAGATTTTTTTTTTTTACCCTGACAAATCTATAACTATATTAGGAAGCTTTAGCTAAATTTAATATTTTAGAATCTACCTAACAATTTTACATCCTATAAGCTGTTCATGAACTAGAAATTAAGTGTAAGAAATAGAAGATTGGAATTTTGCTGTACAAGATTAAAAATTTAGCAATCCAGTTGCATTGGTGTAATGTAGTATGTAAGCTGTTTTCTCGTATTAACATTTTTCTCCGAAGAAAGTTGATATTCACTGTAAAAAAAACAAGCAAGCAATCAAATCTTTCTAGAATTCGGTTGCGTGGCAGAAATCCACAATAATTTCCCCGTGTTAGTATAAAGTCTAATAAAAAATACTTAATATTTAACATTACTCTTTGAACTTACTGGAAATTATGTTAATAACTATTTTATAATTTAAGAGATGTCAGTATCGCTGTTCTTAGTGCTTTAATGACAGAGGGAATATCACTTTGCTTTCTTTTGACTCTTTTTGGAGGAGCGATTTACCTAATGTTTTATCAGGCAGATAAAACTGTACCTAACCTGTTAGCAGGGAAACAACTTGACAAACAACGCTCAATTGTGTTGTTAAATGTTCTCAGTGTACTCTGGATGCACTTCATACCACATTATTTTAAAGGCAGGATGCTTTAACCTACCTGTTCTGGTTGCTGCTCTTTGAATCTGAGGGATCTCTGCAAGTTCCTGAGGCTGCTCCTGCCTTTGGCATGTGCCCGAGTCGTAAGTGGGCAGGATAGAGCTGGGAGGCAGGAGGCTGCCCCGGGCCTGCACCGCCACAGGGAGCAGACCTCCAGCCAAGCCTCACCTGGAATCTGGACAGTGGGAATTTTCCCAGAGTGCTAGAGGAGGCTCTCTAAGATCGCTGCAAGCCGGGAAGCTGCCGCAAGGTGTTGGACTAGGCAGCAACAAAGGAGTAAGCTACCCACTGTGTCAGGACACAGATGAGGGGGAGGTAACCATTTCCATATGTTTTGAGTCACTTGGCCATCTTAGCTTTCTTTCTCAGATAGTTACAGCACTCAACTTTATAATCTTCCTATTGTAATAAACAGAAAGCTATAGTAAACATATCTTTAGAGGTTGAGTGTGCTTCTGCTACAATCACATGGAAGGAAAAGCTAGTCCTGTTCCACCCCAGGACCCTGTCACACCGTGTCCTTTTCCGAAATCTAGTATGCCAAACAAGCAGAAAATTTGTGTGGGTGATGATTTTGTGTGACTAATTTCAGTGCTACTAATTGCAGTGCTTCTGCTAAATGTCAAGTTGATTGCTCGTAGAAAAGCTGTTCAAGAAAGTGTGTCTGCAAAACTAGCACCATGAAAAGTGGAGCAGAGCACTGTGTGGGTTGTGTTGAAGATGTGACTCTTGTGGTCAGCTGAAAGGTCCTTTTATAGTGACTAGTTGACGTTTCACTCACTGGACTATAAGGACAACCCAGAATATCTATTTGCTTTTTGTTGGGCAGAAATCGTGTAAAGACAAGGCACGGGAGAGCTTTGCAATTCTTCCAGAATTTTTACTGGAGTTTTAGGTACAAACCGATGGATAGATTGTAATTTGTTCATCTGCTCTAGCTGAAACAGTTTTGGGTTTTTTTTTTTGTTCCATTTTGGTTTGGTTTTCTTTCTCCTTCTATAATTGGGTTTGGTAGTTATAAACAAAGAATGACTTCATTATGTGTTGAACTGACTTTTTCACGGTAAGCTTGAGAATCTAAAAACATACTATCTCCTGTCACTACTTTATGTAGTACATTTTACAGCTTAAACCACACATTTTTTTCAAGAGGTATAATTAGAATTGCTGACAGAAAGGAAATAAAAATGATTGATGGACTATTTTCACTTGACCAGCTGTTAATGAATTCTCACTCAATATCTTGTTAGCTTGTACTCAAGTAATACATAAGGCAATTTAGAAAATAGCCTGAAGTTCCTAAACCTACAAAGAAAAAACTGTAAGTTATTCTGATGCTTTTGATCTGTGAACTGTGATATAAGCTGTGACTTTTGATGTTCTGGGATGATGTGATTGATAGTATAATTTTTTTATTTCATTTACTATTTACTGAATGTTACTGTATGGTATATTCTGGCTCAGGGGCAGGGAGAATAGTCACCGATTAGCCCTTGTTCAGGTGGAGCTTTCTGGAAGGGAGAATGCACTTACTCTGAGAACAGCTGAGCATTCTCAGCCGAGAGGAATTGGTGGAGTTTCGTAAGCTAGGGACCGGTATCTCTTGGAGGAGGCTTCAGAGAAAGGTGGTTTTATTTCTGTAGATCCTAAGAGAGTTTTATAAAGTTATTGAATCTCAAAAAAGCTCCACTGAGAATTCTTAGCCCGAGAACAAGTGTGTAGGAAAGGAAGGGTACGTGATGAGCAAGGGAGGGATTGGCTGACTAACACTTGGATTTTTGATTTATTTTATCCAGCAGAAGAGCTTTTTCGCTCTTTCAGAATTGTGTGGCAGTAAGGCATAGCTTTGATCCAGTATCTTTTGGATTCTCTGAAGGAGAAGGTGGAGGAGATTTGCGGTGGGGGGCAGTCTCTAAGGGGTGTGTATTCTGGGAAGCTCTTAATAGCTGCTTCTCAGTGACACATAAAATTTAAATTCTTAAATCACTATATGGATGAATTGGTTTCTTCGGTGTGAGAAGGAAGGAAGGAAGTTACACTCTCTTCAAATGCTTCTTTAAGCATAGGAAATACCTTAGAAGGTTGCAGGTGAGTATTTAATTACGACTAGCTAGTGCATTGCGGCCATTGCCTATATCAAACTGTGCTACATAAACCACTCATTCTTATCTCCATTGCTAACTCCCGACCATCGTTTGTAGAAGTGCAAAAATCCCCCTACTTTAAAAGGCCAAATCCTCTAAGGCCGATGGTGGAACTTCAGCTGACTTCAGTGGAGCCAGAGAATCATCTTGTTTCAAGGAGTTAAGCTCTGTGAATATGAAATGACAGCTGTGTAGCATCTGGTAAAAAAACAAAGGAGGGGGAAGGATAAGGGGGCAAGGGAATCTTACTAGTTTTTTATAAAGTGTGGTCTGTGTTGAATATTTTAATGCCGTGCTTTTTGTTGTTGCCTGTATTGCCAGACATCCGTGTTTACTGTAGTGTCTTATAAACGTTCTTTGAAAAATATACTGAATATTTTTGTTGTAGTCCTAGTTAAATCTCTTTTCTTTTGTTTTTAATTGGACGTGTTGTGGTTCTGATGCTTTGACATTCCCTCCAAGCAGTTTGGCTATTACTTTCTTTTTCTATTGATATTCATGATGCAAGATGGATGAATTTCTGCAAAGCAGGAGGAAGAAATTGTGGTTTGACCTACTATTGACGCTAAGCAAATTAGTAAATTCATCCTGTTTTCCTCCTGCATTTTTTTTGTCAGTATTTTGTGGCAGATGAAATTTCTGACCAGGGCTAGACTCTCTACGTCTCTCTTGGCCTCAAACTGCGTGTAATTTTTCAGAGTATGCCGTTTCTCCATGTAGGAAGCCTTATTACCCACAGGCAAATGTAATCTATCATCTTTTCCTTCAGCAATTCCCCCTTTCTCTCTACCCTGAAAGAAATCGGAAAAGATTTATAATGTTCTGCAGCCCACAAAACCTCCTTCATTATCCTTAAATCACGTATACCTGATTGCAAAGCTCTTATTTTTATAAGAATTTTGGGAGCAGAGTATTTTATGGTCTTTGGTGTGCCTATACTAAAGGTGAAAGATGCTTGGTGGTTATGGTTTGGGGGTTTTTTTTGCCTTTTTTTTTTTTTTTTTTAAGTAATTCTTTTGAGACCTATTTTGCTGCAAAATAAAGGCCCTTTTTGTCAGTAGAAAAATAATGGATCTACCTTGAGGTGTCCAAAAAGAATAAAGTATTCCAGCTGAAAAGATAACATCAATTCAGTAGTACTGTCTTAAGAGAAGTAAGGTGCTACTGTCCTATCCTTCTGACGTAGCATAACGTCTTACCTACTTTTACTGCCATGGCAGATGAGGTAGACAGCTTGTTGCATCTGGGTGGTGTTGTGTTAACTCACCTTTCCTGGAGTACTAAACCTGATTTGGGACCAGTCAATAGGAATGAGCAGCTCAATTTGTGCCTTTCTGTTTTCACTGCTTCCAGTTTACTTGCTTATGTTAATCTGTCATCATAATGTCAGGTTACAGTTCTTGTCAAGTTCTTCATAGCTGAATCATTTTGGTCTTCTTTTTACATCTGCTTTTCTTACTGGTTTCTCTCCATTTTACACATCTACCCCTTCTCCCGTATAGGCAGAATGATTTCTTTTCCTAGCTGGATATATTTCCTAAAGTTTGTGGAAAAGATGTTCTTCAGTGAATTGCTGTTTTGTTTTGGGTAACTGTAATAGAGCTAATGGCTTTGCATGAGAAATAACTCTAAGGATCTCAGGAATTGTTATTGGTAGCTAGCACATTTCACCCTCAGGTGCTGGTTTGCATGTTTCTCTTTAGGCTGATAGAAACAGACTCATACTATTAAAGCAACTCATACTGTTTCAGCTTAGCTGACCTGTTGATGCTACAGTATATGTATTAAAGATTTTCCTTTTGTAACGCTTGCTTATTTTTTTAATGATTTTCCAAGGTTACCTTTATAACTGAGGGTCTTGAAAACTGCTGTTAATGGAAAAAGATACCCCTAAAGCATAGCAGACCTCTGCTCCTGATAATCAGCAATGTATGTCCTCTTTGCCCCATGTAATTTAATTAATCTGCTTATAAGCAATATTTTGGTATCCTTACGTATATTGTTGTTCATTTATTTCTTAATAAGTCTATCTTTAATTTACTTTTCCACTTCCCTCGGTTTCCCTGAAGCCCTCTTAGGTGAAACAGGTCATTAGCAATAAGTTATTTTTAACATAAAAGCCCTCGATTGAGGCTCTAATGTAGAGCCTTATTTATTTGCCTGCCAGAGCAGTTAGATAATTGAGATTTAAATGTCTGCATATGTGGGTTTATCTTCTTTTTCTCTGTGGTCAGTTACATCTTTTATTTCATGGATAAATTACATGTTTATATTTTATTTAAAAACCCCAGCATTTTTAATCCTCTTAGTGATTTACATTTGGATACTCTTTCTCATTTCTCAGATATACAGGAGATCCTTAGTACTAAAAAAAAATGGAAATAAAATGTTTTTAATTTGGGAAGAAGGCAGAAAAGGCAAAGAAATAAAGAAATAGAAGAAAGCTTCGGGGGAAAAAAGTAGTAGTAGACAGTAGATAGGATTACAGATCTTGTCTTAAAAATCTTATGAGTTACAGCATCTTAAAAATGGAAATAGAAATTTAATCCATAATGCTTATTCCAATTCAGGTTCCCTAACTCCATTGCTACTTAGGTATATAATTTATTATTTTTTTTTTAATATACTTGTCATCTTCAAGAACAGTGCATCTGCCTTTTTAAAAGCTCAAATTTTGGACAGTATTACTGCTATTAAAACATGATGCGGCTTTCAGTCAGTAGTAATCTGTATGGCATTGTTCAAGGTGGCCGTGGCATATATGGGTGGAGATCTCCAGCAGCTACCAGTAGCAATTTGGTTAGGCAGATCAAAAAATGTTCTGATAGCAAGAATGGTTAAACGTGGATACAGATTGATGTAGGTACTGTGTTCCCCAGAGACTGAAGGTTTCTGAAGAAGTTGGAGAAGCATCTATCATAGTAAAGTTGTTTCTGCTTTGAGATGGGGAGGACATCATATTCACCTCTGCCAGTTCTGCTTTTAAATTGCGTTGTAATCACTTAATGAAGGTGGAATTAGGACACTTTATACCGACATCGATTAATCGTATACATTCAAGATTTATCTTCAAAGAGAAAAAACCCAAAACAACAAACCAGCCAAATAAAAATCCCACCAAAACCCAACACAACTTTGTGTGGTGGTAGAATGAAAAAAAAAAAAAGAAAGTAGATTTTTATTAGCGTATTATAACATTAACATGTTTATGAGCTTATATTTGCAAGATCTAGCAGTGAAGTAAACGGCACTCGAGTCAGGAAAACCTTAGCATGTGCTCAGTGGACAGGAAACCTGTTCGACTCTGGAGATGGATATCTGCAAGGCACTCGACGCTGCCTTTTTCCCAGCCAGTTACTCAGCCTGAATAGTTTCTTTTTTATTCCTGTTATTCCTTGCATTCTCAGTTGTGACAGAACCTGGAGAAAGACGCAAGTTGTAGAAGTGTAAGGAGAAGAAATATGAACTGTCTAGGTGATGCCGAAGTAGAAGACAATAGAAAAAATCATCTTCATGAACCTTACTTGCATGTTCAGATAAGCTCTCGGTAATTGTATTTTTTCCTTTCCTGAAAATGAGAACAAGGCTTTCGGACAGTGAAGGCTATAAAGTAATCGTGTGAGTTTACATGTTCTTTAAAAATAAAGTTACCAACAGCAAAGGGAGGTGCTTCATCATTACTAAAAAAATAAATCAGTCTTATTATTTCTTTTGAAAGAATATATGACGACAAAATGTATTCAGTAAGAATGGTTTGGTTAATAGCTTTCCGTGCCTCATTTATACATAGTCTTTTATGAAACCACTGAAATTATGGATGTGCACAGTGCTGGAGGAACACATCATTTTCTTTTAAAGAGTATTCTCATCCCTAGCTGGTGAGGATTTGTTCTCTAAGAAGCACAGAATTAGTATATACAATGTTTAAATTATTTGTCTTTGAAATATGTTTCATTGGTGCAGTCACTTTAGGATTAGATTGTAGATAGAACTACTGCTGAATTGCATCCACCTTACAAGTTTATCTCTTGTGGAATAAAACGGGAAAGATACTCCCTGTGAAAGCCGGAAAAAACATATTCTTACGTAACTGAACATTTTTAATTCCTTTAGTGTTCATTACAGTAACACCCATCCTGTTTATGTCAGTTAACCTAAGGCAATTAATAAGGCAGTCAAACATTAATGTTTATCCACAGACATTCGGTACTAGTGTAACATTAATTAATGCTCACCGGTGTATCATTATTGTTACGTGTGTCATGTCTGTAGCGGTGACACTTTGAAATGTCCACTGTGATGAATGTATTAGAGCTTTAATGTAACAGGACTGGGTATAATGAATTCCATGTTGCAGGCTCATTTGCTTTTACACAGCAGGTGCTCCTTTGTAGTTTGCCATCTAAAGAGACAGTTCTAAGAATTAATTATTTACATACAAAATTGATGTTGATAAAGTAGAATATAAGCTCCGTGCCATGTGGGATTTTCATAGTTGTACACTCTGCACTTCAGCTTACGTAAAGTATCCTGGCAAGGTTTTAGTGGCAAAATGTTAATTCCTTAGGTGGTCATTAAAATAACATTTATCATGAACGCTGATGATGTTCACATTGATTTATTCTGAAACTTTAAAATTAATCAGATTCTATAATTAGGTAGAGCAGGAGAATGGAATTTGGGCTTGTTACTTTATAATAAGACTATCAATTCACTTAAAAGTTATTTTTTTGGGGAGGAATTTAATGAACACCTGCTTTTAAATATGGATTGTGCAGTCGAACTTGTATCTAATAAGATGCTAAGTATATTTGTATATTGAAAAGCATCTTGCAATACTCTGTGAGAAACAGGCTTACTTTTTATTTATGATTGTGATGGACTAGAGACCATCTTGATTTTAAGACCCACCCTGAGGGAAATCTGGTAATTAACTTTACAAGGTTTCGGGTAATGCCTGTACTTTAGATGACTGGATGGATGGATTTTATTCAAGCTACCTGGAAGTCATTAGCCTGTCATTATTAATTATGTGATAATCATATTTCTGTGTCAAAAATGGAAAATGAATGGAAGTGAAAAATATTATTACTGCACTACCATTCCTTTCTACTAGAACAAATAAAAGAGGCAGCTTTTCTTGTCAAAGTAAATTTACTATCTGCAGGACTTGTGAATGTTACAAATTTATATGGTTTCAAAGAAACCATGTACACCTTCAAAGAGGGACTATTAAGACATCACATTTGTCTCATTAAGACCCTGACCTATAAATTGTTGGGGACTTGAGGAGCATTCTGGGGACATACTGCGGTGTGCCTGCCCTATTCTTCAGTTCTCTGGGTTTCATCTTCCTGCAGCTATTTGGGACAGGTTATCAAACCTAGAGGTACCTTTGATCTCACCAAGTGAAACCATCATTATATTCGTTTACAGATATTTATGCCTTCAGAGGTAAGATTTGCCTTCAGGAAGCCCAGGCTTCTGAGATCCGTGTAAAAATCTGGAGCAGGCTAGGGAACAGGAATTGAACTGCTCTTTCTCACGTGTTCAACAGACTATTTCTGCTGCACTAGTTGGGAACTAAATGCAGCCACTTGGTTGACACTGTACATGATCCAGTAGTTTGTTTACATTAACCATCTTTGAGTACCTATATTACTACTAAAGCAATTTCCAGAATTTATTACAGTTCTGGCTTTAGTTTTCTAGTCAGTGGTGTTGCACTTGCAGGTTTTTTTTGTTTGGTTGGTTCATTGGTTGGGTTTTTTGTGTGTTTTTGTGTGTGTGTGTTTTGGGTTTTTCCGTTTGTTTTGGGTTTTTTCTACCATTCACATTACATTTTTGCACAATTTCTGTTCTCTCGTCCAATTTGAGGATTGGAAATAACAGTATGAGATAAAAAATGCCTTGAGAGAAAAGAGGGGAAATTGAGTGGCTGTCAGTAGAACAAGCTAGTACACAAGTTCTGAAGCTGGTACATTTTCTATTTGTTGTATGTTGCCAAAAGAAGTCTAATATTTGCAATGTATCGCTGAAAAGTGTGTATAAATTTGTTATGCTCTCTATCAGTTTGTATTTTGCAAGTATAATGAATTCACCCAGCTTTTTCTTGTTAAAATGATCTACCAGAGTGTGGTGGTGTCACTTAATTGTAAGATTGAGATTGATGCTGTTGGCTACCTCTATTTCTGGCCTATGGATCTTACTGCAAAGGGAAATTATATATGAAAGTGTCCCTCCATAAATAAGTATTTGAGTCCATAGGCTCAGCCTAATTTTTTCCTGCTAACTTGTAGCTTTGAAGACTGGGGCTTTCTTAGGTGATGGTTCTTTGTTCTGTCCACATAAGTGCAGCATTTCCTATTTCTCTGCACTCTGAGTCAGTATATAGCTGTTGGAAAGTAGGTGCAGATGCACTAACATGGGATCCTAGGAGTTTGTCCTTGTTTGGTTAACCTAGATTTTTTTCATGATATGGATTTTTTAGGGAACGTACCTACCTGCCATCAAGTTTTCTTGAAAACATCCACCTTGTTGAGTATAGCAGATTTCAGGTTGATGTAGTTCATTAAAAAATGGTATCCAGTTGTATTAAAAAAAAAAATCGTGTTTTAACACTCTAGGTTTGGGGGGGGCTGTGTATTCTGCTGTTGCTTTGGGCCCTGGGATGTCATATACGTATTTCAGAGCGCTGAGGTGGCCCATTGAGGTTACAGAGAGCCTGGCACTAGAAATGCCCAGGAAGTTGAGTGTGGTGATATAGCAGACCTGTGCAGAATGTTTCCAGGGATGGGGCATCTACTGCCTCTCTGGGCAGCCTGGTCCAGTGTTTCACCACCCCCACTGTAAAAAATTTCTTCCTTCTCTCTAGTCTAAATGTCCCCTCATTTAGTTAAAAACCATCGCCCCTCGTCCTGTCGCAACAGGCCCTGCTGAGAAGATTGCTCCCATCTTTCTTATGGGCCCCCGTTAAGTATTGAGAGGCTGCAGTAAGTGTCACCAGAGCCTTCTCTTTAGTCTACTGGTATGTTGGTCTGAAAGTGCAAGTCTTCTGTGAGGGGTCAGTGATAAACTCGATTCATTAATGTATGCTTCATTATTGAGGAGAAGAAAGAAAAGGAGAAACGTTTGTGTGTGTGTGAATATATACACCCCGTGTGCTTGTTTAACCAGATACCACAGAAAGATTTTGTGTCTCTTGGCATAAGAAAATATTTTAGCGTGTTCCTTAGCCTAAGTTCCTTAGTCTAACATTAATATTTTCAATGTCATACAGTTCTCCTTAAAATAGAGAAGTACATGGAGCCTTTGAACATTTGTGCACTTTGAGTAGCTTCGTCAGTGCTAGGACCGTGCTCATGTGCCATAAATATCCGAGGGCACCGGGTCAAGGTAAAGAACAGGAAGGGCAGAGTAAAGAACAGCTGAAATAATATTCTGGGTGGATGGTATTTGATCCTAACAGCTCCAGCCTTCCATTATGACCAGAATAAGTAAACATTAAACCTTAAAACCAACTTTGAAATGAAGCAGTTAATCTCTTCCCACACTACAAACGTCTGCAGAATGACACCTGCTTTTTTTTTCGTTTCATTCTGTAATTAGAAAACTGTATTTTCAAACTGTGCATAATAAAATTCCACCAAGGTAGAAGATGATCAGAAATTCTAGAATCCTTGTGGTAAAGAAATAAGATACTGAAGTGTAGAGATCTGGGATGAGTCTTAAAAAGACAAGTAATGTTTTGAATACCAAATAATTTATGCAAAATATGTTACAAAATCTAAGATGCTAAATAAATAACCAATACAATGTATTCTGTTTCGACACTTTGTTTCCACTTAGAAGATAGTGAATGCAGATTCATTTGCTAACAATGTTTTGAAGCTCTTTTTCATTATATTTGTTTTATACTTGGTACAAATGATTGAACTGTAATTTTAAATTTCAGCCTTCTGCTTTGAAGCTACACGAAAATATGGTGGGATAAACATTCAGAAAAATAGATTTGTGGTTATATAATTTCTCTTTATTATAAAAAAGTTGCTTCGCCATATGAAACTTTTTTCCTCCTATATTTTGGAAGGCTCACGTTCCCTTTTATACCTGACCGAGTTGGCACGATATAACGCGTTCCTAATTCCTGTAATCATTTATGATTACAACATGAAGGTTGTATTAGAAAAGTTATTCTCATACATTATTGAGAAGACTTGAAGATTTAAAACTGAAGAGTAGGATATAAGAATGCTTTAATCCAGATAATAAATGGTAGACAACTATGCAATGTAGTAATTGTTAAAGGCTTAATACTCCATTTTTTTGTATTTAAACATTTTGGGGTTTTTTTATTAGTTTGATGTATCATAGTGTAAAAGGACTATTAGCCTTTACCGTTAGGTCCAAATTATTATATTTTTCAGCTAAGTAGAGTTTTTTTTACTTTTGAGTAACATTTTATATACTAGGAGTAGTGTAACCCTAAGGGCTTGTTTCTGTTGCAGCTTCGGTCAGCACCTCTCTTTGACAGAAGTAGCTTTTGGGTCCGTTTGTCCTTAAGCGGAAGTGCAAGTGCCTGATGTGGCAGGCTACGCTTTCACAGCAGATTGTGTAAAGAAAGCTGCCTGTTGAAGTCTGCTGCCCGTATCATTTCGCGGAGCAGCGGGACTTTACGAAACATCATTAGCATCAGCTAACAGTTGCGTACAAAAACTTTGTTGTTAAAATATGTTTATCATTGTCTTTCTCTGGTTTAGAAATCAGGCTGTATTTCAAGGCAACAGGTAAGCTGGAGGAGAATTGCTGAATGGTTTAATTTTCATTTATAAGAGAACTTGGCTGTGTATTTCAAGAATTTCCTATTAGTCTGAATAGTTAAACCCTCCTTTTGATTAATGCGTTACTTCCGGAACCAGTAGATAAAATTCTACACATTAAACACGGTAAAAACGGTGCATATTCTGCAAAGGACAGAATTTTAGATTAAATTTTTCTGGGCACAATAGCAGTAACAAAACGATCCCTACAAAACAGAGTAACTTAATAACACAAGAAGTAACTTCTGTTAATTTTAAACTTTAGAAACGGAAACTTGTAGGATGTAATTAAATTATGGTACTGTACAAACCAGCTGTTCTTGGTAATTGAAACTTTACAATATGAAAAATACATTACATCTGTACAGTTTATACAGGTAGGTAGATGAGTTTGAAAAAGATTCACTTTAAGGGTCATACTCTGAAGTCAAAAAAATACTGCACAACTTAACTAAGTACAAATTGTAGACTTGAAACAATTAATCTTTGTGATTCATTTTTAATTTGAACAGGGATCCTAGAATCCATAATATTATGTCTTCTCACTTCTGTCCATAATGTTACATAGAATTTGGTTGCAGCCTCTGCTACGGGGGAAAAAAACCCAACCCAATAATAAAAAACAAAAAAGACAACCACAAAACCCCCCCCGTTAAGCCAGCTGCTGACTGTGTTCCTTGATTCGTGCTGTTGTTGTTATTGTGCTCAGATCCAGATCAGTTTCTAGGTGTGTTTCCACTGTTTCTTCCTGGTTATTCGAGTCATAGGGCTTGTGAGCCAGCAGTTCATGGTGTACTCCACAGTAGCTTATTGTGGGCTGGTCGTAGGCAAGAAATGTTGACACGTTCATAGACAGTGGTATCTAGGAGAAAAACAAAGATGAAAACCAGCCAGTTACTGAAAGATGTAATCAAATTGTACTTGCCTGAATTTGCTGTTGAAGAAACAGACCGTCTAAAACCACTGGCTAACACCAAATATAGTGCTGCATGTAAAAAACCTCTCCCTTCTCTCTATCCCTCTGCCCCCTCCACTCCACCCAAACCCTGCTCTTTACTAGGGTGTTTCAAGCCTAACCACTACCACCTTTGGTCTTGTGGGCCAGAACTAGGCGTGTGCTTGAATGTGTTAAGGTATAGTTGATCTTCAGTGATCTTTAGAATGTAATTAGCCTTTGCTAAAATCAATCTGTCAGGGAGGAGAAAGAGGAGGGGCTCAGTTGGGGGTATATGGAATATTTAACCTGAAATTTAAATGGATTTTTCAAGTTTTAGAGTGGTTGGTGTATCTTGCTTGAATATATCATACCTTTGGTGTGCTGGGAAATAACCACAGTTGACATATTTCCTGTTACTTACAGGGTAAGCATCGATTTGAATCTAGCAGCTTTCAGTCAATATTGGACCATGGTAGATCATAGCTTCGTACACTGTTACGCTGTGGTAGCCCTGGGAGCTTCATTGTTGCAAGTTTCATTCATTTCATTTTAGGCTGAAATATTTCTTAAATTTTTTACTATCTTCTTGGGGATTGAACACACTTCAGAATGGATTATTTACTGTAGAATCAGAGGTGAAATAATGTAGTTTCTGAATTGTATGTATTTGCGCTACTATTAGATTTATTTTTATATATATTAAGAGAATCCGAGGATGAAAGAGGTGACTGTACTGGAATGGTGGTGTGAGTCGTGTGTTTGAAGTATTTATAAATCACATTTCCAGTCCATTATAAAAATCAAGAGAACAACTTTTACTTTTGACTTATTGTTCTCTTGCTGTTATTTTGAAGACTGACTGAAATATAATCAAACTAAATATGAGGACAGGTAATATTTAAAAGCATTGTACTTTGAAATATCAGATAATAGAAACCCAAGCTGTTTCTCGTTAGCACAACTGGTTGATGTATTTGGATGTCCCACGTGTACCTCTACACGCTCACGGCAGCGCGTTGCAAGGCCCATGGTAAAGACTGCTCATATGCTGTGCAAAGCATGGCAGCAGCCTGAAAAATGTAAGGAGGTGGATGCCTTTGCTGCCTACTTAGGAAGTATCAATAGCCCATGAAGAGCTTATAATATTCATCTTAGAAGATGGACATATGTAGCATATCATGTCATCACACCGCCTGAATCGGAGGAGTATCAGTTAAACCCGTGACGAAACTGTATCTTCGTAGGATAGAACTGGAAATCTAGCGGAATGTATCTTTTTCTATCCTGACTCCTATTTGAAAGATTGCCTGCTAAAGGCACTGTGGCTGTATTGTGGGTGTCTGGTGATCTGCATCTCTTCACGCGCAAAAATTAACGAGGGCTCCCTACTCTTCATGTAGCCGCCATGGACGGGTTTTCTGGGTTTTGTTTTGTTTTGCTCTGGTTTTCCCACTGATGATGAAATACTGGATGAAATACACCCCAGGCTTTCTTAAAACCATGAAAATACTTTACCTGAGTAAGAACTCGGGTATTTTAAATACACGCAATAGGAGGAAATAATCCGCATTTTCCCCCCTTCATAAACACCAACAGTATCTTTTTCTTCAACTGCTGAACATTTCCTTTTCCAACTCAAAGTGTATTTCCTAACCCGGTTTCATGAATGCATCACAATAGGGGATGGTGGCAATGAACACGAGCAAAATGAATGCAGTGAAGATGAGCAAAAGGTGGTGAATGGCCGTGAGTCACTAGTGCTTATTCACACTTCATGGAAACCAGGCAACCAGACAAAATGTTGTACAGCTTTGCTGTTGCCCACATTTTGGTTGTGATAGTCAATGAAGCGCTATTTAGTGTCCCATCTTGTCAAAACAGAAGATATGGGTTGACATGCTTCGTAAAAATTAAAATCTGTCTCTGTATGTTCAGCGTAAGGCTTCCATACATGTTAGGAAAAGGTTTATTTTATGTATGTTGGACTGGAAGAAGCGTGTGTGTTATGATCTTAATACTTGGTCGTACTCTGAGTAGCCTTTGTTCACCTATTTTTCATGTAATATATCTAAACTGCTGATGTTTGATCGTACTCTGTTTTCAGCAACATCAGAATAGGAAGAAAGTGAAGGGAGGAAAGGAGCACTTTAACTGCTTCACACCTATAGTCAGAAACCAGCTGGATATGGTTAGGGGCTTGATCTGATTTCTTTCTGATGATGACACGATGGCCTTTTAGTAAAGCACCTCTACAGGAAGGTGGTCGGCAGCGTACGTGCCATTGCCATGAAATGGTAGTCCTGGGTTGAGCTAGGAGAGGGGTAATTTTCACAAGTAGCTGGGAGTTGCCACAGCCGGGATAAGTCACTGAACCAGCCAGTGGGATATTCAATACCATACTCAGGGCATGGCTGCTCTGTAAGGGGGGGGGGGTCCAGAGAGAGGCTGTGGCTTTTCAGCGTGGGGCTTCAGTGCAGCTGGGGCAGGGAAAGCGCATCTCGTACACCGGTATAGCCTCACAGTTCATATCACCTGCTTTATATATTATTTTACTAGTATTATCATTATTACTGTTGTTCCTTCTCTCTTTGTGTTGTTCTATGAAGTTGACCTTATCTCAGCCCAAGGGGTTTCACCTTTTTTCTCCCCATTCTCAACACAGGTAGGGGGGTGTGCATGGGGGGAGCCATGGGCGAGTGGCTGTGTCGTCTTCAGTTGTCAGCAGAGGTTAAACCACGACAGGTAGACGATTGCATACTCCATTCTTTCATGCATACACATACAGGCCTGAGTGGGATCTAAGGCCTATCTGACATTAGAGAAACAGAACCATTTTTGGATTAATGACATTTTCCCTTTGCCTGGTAAAGTTTCCATTCTGAAAAATAATTAACTTGTGCAGTTCTCTATTGCTGTTTTCTGAAGCGATGTATGAAATTGTGTTGACAATTCTACCTTATTCTGGGGAAATAACGAGCCAGGAATGATGGCACTCTTTGGAAGCAACTGCACTGGTTCTCTTGTAACAGGGTCATTCCTGTAGAAAGCAAAATCTGCACCTTTTAGAAAATCGGTGATATGCAGACCTGTTACAAAATCTCACAGATAGTTTCTTCTGACCTACTCCTTTCATCTTGTTGGCATCTTTTTTCCCTCCTTAAGCATGTTCCCTTCTGTCTCTTTTTTCCTAGAATGACGAGGAATGTTTCTTTTTAGTGTGTTTGGGGCAGGAGACTTCATGGTCACTCCGGTTCATACAGCAGCTTATTTGTAACCATCAGGTGAGGCTCCTACCAGCTGCTGCTTTATTGCTGTCTGGATGTGCTGGATCACTTTGGGCTTCTCAGGTTATAGTCCTGGAATGGCAACATCAACCCTTATGGCATGGTAAATAAACAAGGAACATGCCTGTTTGCATTTCTTCCTTTGCATTTTCCCTTCCTGTTTTCCTTCTGATAGTGGTATGTGTCTCAGTAGAAGTTCTATCACTATAAACCTTCTGTTCTTTGGATTATTTTTTTTTTTTTTTAATTCAAATAAGTAATACCACAGCATTTGTAGTGATAGCTCTCACCTCTTTGACAGCAATTTTGGAGGAAAAAAACACTGCATTGTTTAATTACTAGTGATGTGTGACCTTCATACTGTTTGGAGTTCAGGTTCAGAGGAGCATCCCAAAAGCTTTGGCTTATCTCAGATTTGCAGTTCAGAAGCCTTAAAGCTGCAATTACTATTCAAGGAAGCATCTGTCCTGCAAGCTGAATTTCACTGCATTTTTCGCTGCATTCAATTTCTGTGCAGTGTGTGTGTGGAAAATTTTTAGCATCCCTGAATCTTTTCAGTAAGGAAGTCTAAAACTCCAGACTTGCTTTACATAGAAAATGTAGCCAAAAGGTTGCATTTACAGATCTGTATAGTAAACCAGAATTAAATAACAATACTAAAAATATTCTGTTCAGTGCTAACAAGAATTTAACCCAGTGTTTGGGATATTGATGTTTTCACATTTCTGTTTTGATTCTTAACTGGCAGAATTAAAAAGATTGACAGATTAAAAAGAAAGTTGTTTGGTTATTTATTTTTTTTTTTTTAAATGAAACTGAGAATTTTGCTCTGGCTTCTCTCCAGCAAGTGCAGAGATCTGCAGGAAACAGGTTATTTTACACAGACTGCAGAAGTATATTCACCACTTAAACAGATGTGGTGGGTTAGGGAGGGGAATGCTTCTAGCCACAGATGAATATCTGGGCAGTCAGCAGAGATGGGAAAGGTTTTGCCAAAGGCGTGCAGCATTTATTAAGCTTCTTGTGTTGTGGCTGTGTTCTCACCTGACCGCTTGACCTTGGCTTGGCTTTCAAAAGAAACAGAGCTGCCTTTTTTTTTTTTCTTTTCCTTTTTTTTTTTTTCCTCCTGCATGTGTTGTATTTAGAATTAGAGGCAATAATTTCAGCCTAAGGATGTTAGTGTTTTGTTAAATCTAATAGATGTGGGTTGTTCACACTTCCTGGGGGGATTTCAGGAATTGGACACAGAATCCTGGAAATGAAAGCTTGGAAACTAAAAGCATGAGAGCATAGCCACAGATCTGGAGTGTCTTAAGACTCTAACCATGCAAAACTACAGTGGGGCAAAGGAATATTATCCATGGAGATGGAAGGGTAAGGAGCTGAAAAACAGAAGATCATGAACATGGGGGATGAAAATAAGTCAACTAGGTAGTAGGCTGAAATAAGAAGATAAAACGAGCTGAAGGATGGAAGCAATAGAAGTGATGAAGTTGTGATAGATCATTCTGAAAATGAACATAATATAGGAATGTCATTACAGCATAGCCATGGGAAGATAATGTATCAGCATATGGTCAACTTATGAGATTTAAATCTATATCATATAGAAGTCTGTGAAATTTTGCTGTTGGCTTCAGCAAAAAGAAAAAAGTCCTTGTAATATATACCAGGGAACCATGAAGTTTTTATTGGCATGAATCAAAATGAAATGCTTTATTCATGACCACTGTGAAGAATACTGCTATTTCAAATGAACCTCAAAACAAACCTGGTACTTTACCAACCATTAGTTTGTCTTTGTGATGTATTTGCCATATTATTTAAATTTATTTGAGGTTAAATGTTGAATAGTGCTCTTTCTGAATCCTTATGCATGTAACACAGAAAAAGGCTTGAAAGGAATAAAATACCTTGGGTTTATTAGTTAGAGAATACATTAGAATAAATTATAATTAATGTATTTAAGAAATCTTATCTAAATTGGGTCTTTTATGAATCCTAACAACCTGATTTCAGACTTTGAATTATAAGTAAAGGCAGATTCTGTTTTCATTTAGCAGCTCCCTGGATTCCTAGTTTCTCTGCCATTTTCTATACTTGTGAACCTCACTATTGAATGTTGTTCTCAGCAAGGCATGACTGAAACCATTTGATTCATATTTACTTTCCAGTATGTCTGGGATATCTTTGATTATTCTCTAAGTACCCCTGCTTCCCACAAAGCTTTCTTCTTTGCAAATCACTTAGCAAAACCAAAGCACAATTTGACACTTCTGTTTTCTCAGCCCCCTCTCTGCTTCCCCCCAAACTTTAGTTCTCTTTAGAGTAGTGAGATGCATTGACCTGTTTTCCTCTGTCACCCTCTGTCCTGGTTTATCATGTTTCTCTCCTGCATGTTTCCTATCTTGTCCATTGCTTTCCCCTTCCATTTCTTTTATCTTTGCTTCACAAAGGTGACTTCTGCATCAGCCTTTTGCCCTCCAGTGACTCCATTCCTCTGCCAACCCACTGTTTCTGTCCTCTGGCCTCCCCCAAGCTCATTCCACAGAAATGCATCTTATCCCGCCCTCTCTGAGAGCTGTCTCTTACAGCAGCTGCCTTGGAGAGTGGAGCCCATAGGCACAGTTTCGCAGTTTTCCTGACCGCTTCTTTTACGTGCGGTCCTCCGTAGGTGCCCTTTTGTTTTCCTGTGCAATGTTGCAGGGCATTGTAATGCCTCTCCCAGGTTTTACCACAGACCTTTCAGAACATTTTACCTTGTTTCCTGTGTTCTGGTTTTCTCTCAAGAGGAGCTGATTTTCCCCAAATCCTTTTCCTATCTGGCCCTGTTATTTCCCTAAGAGAGCTATATTAACTCAGTGGTTTCTTTTTCTTCCTTTGTTCTAAGATGCAGAGAAAATGCCATGTAAGAGTGTAATCCAAAAAGTCTTGTTCCAGTGCTGCTGGACTCTAGCAGTTCTGTGGGTTTTTGGACTCAGGTTAGAAACTACTTCTTACTCGGAATGGAGAAAGTCATACACACGTTAGGCACAGTGTAGTAGCCTTGCAGATGCTCTCCTCCTTTGTAGTTCCTGTTTTCTTCCAATAACCTAGATAGGTCTTGGAATATTTTAAGTACTTTGCAGGGTTCTAGTTTATTGATAAAGTTGCACAAGATTTACCTGAACACTCATTCAGGCTTCTTAACTGGCTTCTCCTTGGAGTGCGCCCCTTTTCCATAGGCAGTCTTGGGACAGGGCTGTAGCGAGATTGTTCTGTACCTTCACCTATGTCTCCTGCCTCTGCACCCCAGTGTTTAAATCCTCCCTGGTTTTTAGGCACATCTTGCATGTAGCAAGTCCCTTATTTTCTCTCTTAAGTAGCACGTCCAGTGGCCTTCTGTGGAAGCCCTAGAGCTGCCTGGTAGGTATAGTTATGAAAAGAAAGTGCCTATCTAATTATCATCTCATTCTTTCACTGTGGACTATTTCAAACATGCATTTACTAAAAAGTGCTGTGCTGTGAAACGTGGGAGATACTTAAACTCAAGCTTCTGTTAAAGAAATAGATGAATCTGTTACAGCCTCCTTGTGACAGTCATGGATTTGCAGTTCAGATCCCCTAGCTCCTCTACCACAGTGTAACTCAGCCATGGGGTAAGGTTCCAAGAAGTTACTTTTGGGTGTTGTTGGTACTTAACATGCACTGTGAAGAGGCCTTCCTGTAAGGGAAGGAGTACCTCAAATTAAATTGTGGTCCCTTTAAAGTGCAAATGGATGGCTGCAAAAATTGCTAGTCACTTCTAAAGATCTTAGTTGTGCTTTAAAGTTCTAAATTCTTTGGTGGTTATTCTTTAAAACTTCTGCCTGCATATTTCAACCTTTCAAAGTCTAAATTCTAAAGGCATGGGAAAGGGCAATATGTTCTTAGATCAGCTGGTGAGAACTTTGGCGTGAAATGTCACAAGGCATAGGTACTAACTCGTCCAGCTTCACTTGTGAATGGGAGGGAGGAGTTGTGCAAGTGAAGGAATGCAAAGGGAAGGATGTTTCCCAGCTTTTTTGCCTCTCTCAAAATTCATTTCAGTTCAGGTTGTAATTAAAAACCTACCAAAAGTATAAGCGGTAACAGTATCTTTCATTGAATAGTAAAATTTTTCTTCGCTTAAGTATTCACTTAAATGCCCTCTTGGTGAGGGAGAATTGTGCTTTCTATCCCAAAGGCACATCTGTCCGAGTGTTGTATGTAGTTTCAATAGAAAAATTTCTGTTGCTCAAGAAAACTCGCTTTTTGTCTGCTACCATTTTCCTTCTCTGCAGTAAATCTGGGCAACAAAGTACAGTAGTGGTATGTTGCCCACGCTCTGCTTGGCTTTGGTAATTTTTCTATTCCAACTTTTTAGTCTCTGGTTGCCTACACTGGTGTCCTACACTGTGAGAAATAACGCAGCCAAAACCAAGCACATATTACTATGCATCTGTTTTGTGCCCTGTCTTCACCACTGGGCATGGTGTCTAACCATGTCAGACTAACTTTATGGTCTTATCGGAGAAAGAAAGAGTGAGGACACAAAGCACGGATGAAAGGTCTGCATCACATCTGTATTTTAAGCTTTTTTAAACTGTCTGTTCAGTCATAATGTGAAGACCAGTTGTCTCCATGGCAATATGAGAAACGTACTATTTCAGAGCTCCTGCTGAAGTAGCTGCTGCTTTTAGACTTTAATTCTTCCAGTGGCTGAATGCCCTTTGTTTGTATTCATACCAAAAAAAGAAAAAGCTTTAGTATCTGCACAATTAGAATGATACTCCATCGGTAGCAGTATCCTTATCTGTTCAGTGTTTAACAGGCTTTTAAAGTAATTTCTGGTGCAGCATATTGCCTGGGAGAGGAGGGTGGTCTTCAAATAAAAGTCACCTTTAAAAACAGAACCCAGTACTTTCTAAGCTTTGGTTTGAATTTTAGACATGTAAACAGTAAACTGATGTTTTCTGAACGATGGGAGAAAGTACAGAGCATTTAACCACTGTTGGGTTTCATGAGAAAGCAAGGGAAATATTTTTTTAGTTGTGTTAATGTATATTTGATATCCTGACTTTAAAGTAGAGGGAACTGGCAACAGTTTTTTAGCAAGTTGGGTATACTAGATTTGACAATGGCCTTCACCAGTTTTTGAAGTGCCACAGTGAAGAGCTGCTAATAGCTGCTACAGACTATCACTTCTTTCCTTAAGGAGCAGAAGGTAAGCAGAACTAAAAAGGTTTTATTTTTTATGCTGATTCAGTTCACTGGGGTTCGGATTAAGAACTGAGAGCTGGGGATTCCTAGTTGCTGGACATTTTGTCTTGTTTGGACAAAATTCGAACAGGGTGACATTTGCTTAACATCTTTCTTTCCTGCAAAGAATGTGATGTTCGTGGGATGAGAACAACTTGTGACTGGATTAGCTTTAACTGATTGCTTGGCTTTAAAAGCAGTATGTATTGCACTTTATTTTCCTTGGACATTCATGTTAGCTGTTAATGTTCAAAAACTTTGTTTGGTGGTTGTTGGTTGGTTGGCTTTACTTCAACAGCCTGCAGTTTGCGATTTTAATTATTATTATTATTATTACTTAAGTCCTTCAAGGTTTAATGTAGTAAATTGACTTAGGGAAGTAGATATGAGAGTGTATAATTATACAAAACTTGGTGTTTATTGATAGGCTCGGAAGGCTTATTTACAATAGTACCATTTTTGAGAAGACAGCTCTGAACTTTCTGGGACTAAAAGTAAATCAGCACAGATAAAGCTTTTACTTTAGATCCTGGATAAATGATGGGTTCAGTTCAGAGCATTAGATAGCAAGTATTTGTTACTTATAGAAATTAGCTATTTTTGTCTTGGTAACATTTGTTGCGGGGCAGAGAACCTGAAATCCTAGTGCACCTTAGTTATAATTCGTTAATAGATTATCTTAAAATATGAAGAATTTGCATGAATAAAAATCCCATGAAAAAAACACCTTTGAAAAGTGAATCATGTGTTTGTAGGGACATCTCAAAGAAAATATGTCTGTAAGACATGCATGTGTTGGTATATGTGTATATATATTGTATGCATATACTTGTGGACAAGCCCTAGAAGAGGTCTGTGCAATTCCTTCCCTTCTCTGAAAGATTTAGAATGCTAAAAAGGAAACTAGAATTATTTTTTTTTTCTGTATGTAGAGTTGAATGAAATAAACCAATGAAATTAGTTTGATTTATATTACAGATTTGTTTCTTGTTTAGGGGAGGTCTATCTCCCTTAAAAAACCCACAAGTTTAGAAAAACTTGTCCAAGCCAGGCTTAGATAAACATTAGAGTGCCTTGTTTAGCTAAATACCTTATGGCCTGGTCATGCAGGATGTCTTGCAGAAACCAAAGGGAAGACTCGTGGTTTAGCTCTGCGGAGAGTAAGGCCTGTGCCTGGTGTTCTGTGGTGTTCCACTTCACGAGGAAAAGTTGCTGAAGAGTGGCTATATGCACTATCTAATCAGTCCTGGCATAGACCGCAGTTACTTTCATAGATTGTCATCAAGTGTGGTTGTTTGGGTTGATAGTTGAACTTTTCTGTCCATCACAGGGCTATAAGTAGGATGGTTTTTTTGAGGACTCTATTCCTCAAAGGTTAGCTTCTCATATATTGGATGGGCTTGTGTAGAGGGTGATTAATGTGATCCTATTTTCTTTATCCTTCTCTGATTATCTTAATGTAACAAGCAATTTTAATATCCCCTAAGTGCTATAACAAGCAATCTCATTACTTTTCATCAGGCTTGTTTATAAAGAAATAAAATAGCAGCAAAATAAATAACACTGAATGAACGAGCAGCTGAAGTATTACCTACTCTGAGTGTTGAGAACCACGGAAGTCATGAGCTACCCTAAGAAAAGAAAGGTATTTTTGTTGATACAATCTTCTTGTATGCTTTTTGCTGTGTGAGCACTTGGGGAATCTTGTATAGATTTTTCTGACTATGAAGACTAGGTTCTAACTTTAGGGAAAGCTAAAGTTCTTAAAGATCCAATAGTAGGGGCTATAGGAAACTTGAGAATATTGATGATACTTCATTTTTCTACTTTGCCTTTTCTGTCTCTGTTATCTCCCAACTGTTAACCTCTTCTTTCTTGCTTCTCTTGTTATCTCATTTTTCCTCTATTTCTGTCTTTCAGAGAAAGCATCCTTCTTATTATTAACCATATTAATAATTTGTGTAACCTTTCCATCTTCCAGCTGTATTGTTGGTTACCATTAGTCTGTTACTGCATTCACCCTTACTTTCCTTTGTATTCTACTGTATCTCTTCGGCTACTTCTCAGTAAGGTGTCCTAATGCTCTCTTTCCTTAAGTGTCATACCCCAAAATATTCTTTCCTGACCCCAGGAAAGGAGACAGGAAAGCCTGGTGGTGCTGAGACAAACTCACAGTGAAAACCGCCCACTGCAGTTTGAAATTTGGAGCTTCAGCTTTTAGCTCTTGATACTTAAACAGTTCTCCTGATGAATGGACTGTGCTTGTGGGTTTCATAGTGTCTGAAGTCCGATCCTGCCAAATATTGCATGCAGTTGTCACAAGCCTGATAGAATGAGCTGCTGAGGCTTCCAGGTATTAATCTAGTGTTCATATAAATTGGAGTTGTATGGGCCATCGGATGCTAAGGCCAAAAGATTTACAGACATGAAGGGAAAAGAACTTTTGCTATATCTGAAAGCAAGGCGGAGGCCTTATGTACTTGGCTGGTTTGATTTTTCCTCTCAAAACTTTGTGTGTAGAAAACTGAGCTGAAAAAAACCAATCTATTTTGTTTGAATTCTACATTACTAATAGTTTGAGATTAGACTGGGGTACCAGTGTAAAAACCGCAGAAAACAACCACGTAAACCACCACGTAAACCTGACGCTTTCAGTCCTCTACTCCTGACATCTATGGAGAATCTGTAGCTGACAGAATCCTGTCCACAGTGTGCTTGTAACTGAAAAGTCATCACTCAGCAACAGAGGTGTTCAGGCAAAATCCTTCATGCAGATGCAGCCATGCTTCATTTTATTAACTTAGCTTGTATTGGTGGATCAGGCAGTTCTTCAGCTGGTGCAGAAGGTCTGCTACTAGATGGTTCTGATGAGTGTGATTGCTTTTACAGCTCTCAGCTGACTTTCAGTAATATTGACTCATTCAGTGGTCAGTAATATCAGGAATATTTCTTTGCAAGGGAATCTCAAGTCCTATGAGCCTTAGGAAATGTTTAAGAAAGGTTAAAAAACACAAATCAATCCCCCCCTACCTCAACCTCACCTTACTCTTCTCTGTCACCTCTTTGTAGTACTGTGTTATTTTGTGAGGCAACAGTGGTCAGTCAGTACTTGAGGTTGGCCAAAGCATACCAATCTATATGATGAAAATGTCTCTTCAGATGTAGGAGACTACATTTGAAGAATGAGAATGTGAAGCGTGTGGGTTTTATTTCATTCTCAAGTGTGTTGCAATACAAATTCCTCTCCTTACATTTTAAACAACAAGCTTCCATGGTGTGGCATCCCCTTGTGCACAGTGTTCTCAAAAAAAGTAATCAAAGTAAAAAAAATCTAGCTTACGTTCGTAGCTTGCATCAGCTTATGATATGAGTAATATTATTTCAATGACTAATTCAGACATTCCTGTCAGAGACGGAAAACCTATACTGAGACTGCTTCAATCCAGTTGCTGAGTTTTATAGTCCCAAAGTCCCTTGAAGTACCTGAATGAAATCCAAATGTGCTTTACATGCTGAGGTTTTTGCATGTAGACTTTTAAATTAGTTGGAAGACAGACAGATTCCCTTGGGATTTAATTATTTGTTGAAGCTTAAATGGTTTGGCTTTTATTTTTATTTTATTTTTAAAATGTGGTTTGCACTGCATAGTGGGTCTGCTCTCCTTGAAGAACTTATTATATGCTTCACAGAATTCCAGGTATTCTTTCCCATCCTTCCTTACTTGCTCCCTCTCCCTACCAGGCTGCTAAAGGTGAGGTTTTGTTTCTGTTATTGTTGCTCTGAAGTACACTTTGTTTTGCTGAAGAATCAAGATCTGGGAGCTCCTGGCTTGGCTCGAGGTGAGTTAGTGCTATCAGTGGTAATGGGCAGCTGTGTGCCACAGCGAGTGTGATGCCAGGACACCACAGAATAGGGTGGAGTGAGACAGCTTGAGGGGAGTAAACTTGGGTGTACACAGTCACAAAACAACAGTCAGAGAGTAGGAGTCTCTGTTTTGTAAGGTCAGTTTGTGTTGCTCAAAGAGGGCAAGTGAGGAGTGGAAAGAATTGGATCATCATCTTTCTCTCCAAAGAATAACTAAACCAGGTAAAATATCAATTCTCTGTGCGGTTACCGTTACACTTTAGTTAAATGACCAGTGCATTGTTTGAATAAAGACATTTTCATACATCTCAAAAAAGCCTTTTTAAAGATGCCAAAATGCTAGTGCAGTTTTGGCAGAGGCTCTTCCGGAGTGAAGTCCTCTTTGGTAGTGGTGGGAGTGCTGATATGCTCACCCAGAGAGGAGAGACTTCCTAAAGGATACTGAGAGAAACAACTCAAAATACAGAAGAGTTTAACCCAAAAGTCAGATATCTAACTGGAAACTTATAAAATTAATAGAGATCGATATATCTAAGAGAAAAAAAGGGAAATATATGTTTTCATTTTCAAATGCAATACTGCTTTAACAGACTCAGTTCTTGGAATTTACTATGCAGTGAACAGTGGTTTGTTTATTTCTACAAAAGAGTGTAATTTCATAAAAGCCATCTGAGTGAAGCATTTCCGATTACATTAGTGAATAAGCGCTGCGTAATTACTTAAGTAAATTAAGGGAAGATCTTTATTAAAAAATTGAATGATATTATAACAGAAGGCTAATACCAGATGCAGCTTGAAAAGCAAGAGCAGGGGGTAATATAATTTATAGATCTCATGGCTGGGGAGCATGAGCTGGATGGTTCTTCTTGTTCTCAGGAAAGGTTCTGAAGAAGTTTGCTGTGTTTACCTGACAAATACGAAACTGTTATTTTTTTTGGTGTGACAGTAGTAATGATGTAGCATTTCTTTTCCTTAACTAAGACATCTTCCACTTATATTACTTAATATTTGTGCTAATTAATTAATTTTCTTTTTTAAAAAACTCTTTTCCTCTCTGAGTGTGTTTAAGTGGCCTTCCTGTTACATTTTATCACCGTGTTAAGTCCAGAGAGAAAAAGCTGTTGCATTCCCAAACACTATATGCTACTTTATTTGCATTGATAAGGGCTATTAATATTTGCACTCATTAAAATATTTATAGCACGTGCATCAGTTGCACTGTTCCTAAGATACCTGTGTGGCACTCAGGCTGGATTTCTACATAGCTATCTGTAATCAAACATTTCTTCAGTGTAGGACTACAAATTTTGCAGTGCAGGAAAGCATTATTTGGCCCACTTAATCCTTTTAAAAGCCAGGCCAAACATTGAGAGCATACAGTGGCAGTTTATTGATAACCATGCTGTTCATCATCCTTCTCACTCTTAAATGCTGCACTAGCTCATTGCTGTGGCAGATTTTCAGGAAAATCGTAGTAAGACAGTTAGAGGTGTGCAGGCAGGGGACCAACACTGAGCGGAGCAGTGGGTTGTTTTAAAAAAAAAATATCCCAGACAAGTTGTTGTAGACCTTTTTGGTTCATTAATGGTGACCTTAATTGCTGGTTTGCATGGTTCATAGAATTGGGACTGGAATGTAGAGTTTTAGATATCCAGGTGACTCATCTGCTTAGCCCAGTGTGGTAGTTACCAAAAGCCATTAGGAGGCCGCTCTGTTATCTCTCCACAGCCAACTCCTTTATAGCCCTCCTGGTACAGGAACTTGAGTAGGACTAATATAAAAAAAGAGTCTTGTTCAGTCTGTATCTGGGTTATTATTCCCCTTTGTGGCTTTTTTGACAAGTGAACCTTAACACCGCATCCTCCTGTTGATAACAGTGGTATTCTATTCAGTCATGTACAGGTAAAGTGTATTTCCCCTTTAAAGAAATCCTTAAGTAGGGAGGGAAGTGAAAACTGTTTAGGATATTTATTTAGAGGCAGCCAGTTAAACCCAGTCACTTTGATCTCTTCTAGTACCCGGTCATGGAAAAACGTCTACTTTCTTCTATTAACTGTGGAAGGGGAGACATCAACACCTACTTACTGCATAGCTATTTTGCTTAGCATGTTTTCTTTAGGTCAAAATGGAGTCATCACGCTTCGATGAAAGCAGCTTGTACTATTTTTGATGTTGTGTGTAGGCAGAGGATGGTTCTCTTCAGAACATGCAACCTGAGATGTTAAATAGTGTTTAAAAAGCCCCCATATATAGGAGGAACCCAGCATGAGTTTAAAGGAACCCACAAAAACGGGTGATGAGCAGCCCTGCCAGCACTTCTGACAGGTCTGGCCTGGAGAGGGAGCCTTCGGAGCCTGAAGATTTTTGAAACAAGTGAAAATACTACAGAAAATGTAATAAATGTGTTCCCTTTATGTAGTTCTGTATGGGAACTTCCACGGAATTTACAAGAGAAGATGCTTTTCTGTTCAGACAGCTTATTTGCTGTTAGAACAAGTGGAAAAACTCTGTGGAAAAGAAGACAAAACTTCAAGGGCTCAAGAGCTAGGCAGAGGAAACCAGCCGAGCTGTGTGCAAGGAAAAATGAAATGCCTGTGTACAAGATGTTCATCGGTCTGCTCGGCCTAGTGCTGCTATTTACTGCCTGCAGATGGTAGGGATGGAGGGGCAGGAGGAGGAAGACTGTGCTGGGAATTAAGGAAATTACCCTCAGTATTTGAGAAGTGTGAAGATAATGTGCAGGCCGTCCATCTTGATGGATGTGTACGTCTTAAAGATAATAAAATAGTGCTGCTTTTCACAGTGTTGAGAGATGCACGTTCTGAAGCCTGTTTGCTCTGTCTGCACTGGCTCTAGCTTTAGGCAGCACCTGATGATAAAATATGGACTTCCACTTCGATGGAAATTAATAAAAGTGAGGTATTTTGGATATGCAGTAAATACGACTGAAAAATAATTTAAGGCTTTAAGTTTTTCACAGCACTGAAGCATTGTCATTTCGAATTAGAATATTTTGTTCTCTGAAGCATTGCCATTTTGAATTAGAATATTTTGTTCTAACTGCTTTTCTTGCATGCTGTATTAATAATTAAAGTTGCAACAATATGAATTCTTAAAATTTATTTTTGAAAAGTTAATTAGAGTTTAAAAGTAGCAACCGTGTATTAAAATCATAATGAGAACATTTTGGTCTAATCCAAACGTTCCAGAATTTTAGTGAATTTATTCTTTTTTTCCTTTTTTTTTTTTTTTTTCCTTCTTTTAAAAGCATTTCATTAACTGGAATTTTCTGATGGAAAAAAAATAATCCATCCGTGTATTTTTAACCAATTCTGAGAGTACCTCAAGAATAATTCGAAAGATTGGTTCCTTTAGGAGGCCACTGGCATGATGACGTTTGCAAAGTACTGTCACATCTCACCTGAGACATCAGATTCAGACACAAAAGGCAATCTAGCAACAATAGATTGAGTTAGTAATAGTAGTAATGCATTGCTTAGTGGCTGTTACTAATTAAAGGATTTCAGTTGTCATGAAAGAAAATAGATGATCGCTATGTTAGTTCTTCCTTATCATCTGGCTGCTTGAACAAAGCGTTGCCTGGTATACATTATGCACCAGTACTTGACATGCATCCCCTTTTTCTTCCTTTCCCTTTCCTTAGGCATTTCTGGGTTCTCTCTTTTGGAGTATAGCAATAGAAAGTAGATGCAGACTTTGACTTGTCTCATATGAAGAGCTCTTGATGCCACCTATTCCATAGTTTTAAAGCAGACTATATTATGAGTAATGTGGCCTTCTGTAATCATAATTGTATGGTTTTATATATATTAGCCATAAATAAGCAGAAAGGTCAATTAGTATGTGTGCTTCTCTGGGTTGTTTTTCTCGCAAGGGATTGCTGACACTCGAATGGTAACAGCTTATTGCATTTGCTTGACTTTGATTCACAGCTGAAGTAGCGTTTTGTCAGGGAAGGAAGAATAGGATTTTCCTCCATTTGGTCAGCCACCATGGAGTGCTCTTGTGTTTCTACAATCCTGCACAATACAAGATCGCTTCTGAAAAACTGCTTTTGAGTAAGAGGGTGCTGGCACACGTTTGAACTGTTCCCTGCGAAAGTACTGAATGTTCAAAGTAGTGTTTATGGGTCTGATTTTAGAAGTCGTGTAGCAGATTCAAGGCCTTATTGAGAGAAGGATGCACAAGCTTAAGTGGCACTTACATGGATCCTAATGCACCTGAACCACAGATGGCAGCCCCACATCATCTTCCTCTGGTTTTGGACCGCTAAGTTCCTGGGGCCCTGCAGTTGACTGTTATTTGTGGACTCAGAACCATCCTAGTTTGACTGTCAGGGAATCTATTGTATGTGCTAAGTGGTATTTGGATCTGGAAGCTTAATTATTTGGATAATGAAGTGGTGCTGAATACTGCAAGAATGTGAGATAGATGTTTGCTTACAACAGGGGTTACATATGCTGGCAGGAGTACCTTTCCTCCAGAGAATCTGAGCAGACCTGAAGAAGGGCCGGTATATAGATACGGCCTGACGAGCCTGGACCTTTTGAGAGACTACTCTGGGATTCAACAGAGAATTGGCTTGGCTAGCTTACCTCTTATAACCTCCCTTCGTATCAGTCTTCTCTGAAAACCTCCGTGTAAAACTTTCATTACAAGAATTTGCATGAGAATGACTAAAACATAATTAATTTCTAGTACAATTTTTTTCAAAGTCTGGATTTGCATGCTTTAATATGCACACCAGATGGGCTGAAAATCTGACCGAATTTCACAATCAGATGTCACAGGTAACATTTATTTAAATGTACAAAACAAGTTTTTAGATATTTGGGCAGAATTTCTTTGGGTGACTTTAGAACAGAAGAGAAATAATTTCTATAACTTCGTGTGACAGAGATTTTTTTTTTTTTTTCTCCTTCTTAAAGAATAGTTTGTTATTATTTTGTTCCTTATGGTAATGTGCTCTGCACATTAAAAATAGACAAATGGAGAACTATTCAGCCGAGCTAACTAAAGACACAGATGGCTAATAGAGAAATCTGCCAGTCTCTCAAATCTTTATTGGAAAATTTGTTATGGAAGACTTTTTACCTTGAAGCTAGTGAAGTTAATTGGAATGGATCGCATGTTTGTTTTGTAGCAATGGATTTTACAGTTGTACAGACAATTTCTCTAGCCTCATGAACATTAACACCACGTTCTGTAAGTCACGTAAGGATTCAAAAGTTGGTAGTATTGTTCAAGGGAAGGATTTGATTATGGGGATGCTAATGGAGATTTCAGTGCTGTTGAATTACTTTACTTCTTTATGCACTGAGTCTGTGGCACCTGCTCCTAAATCAGGCAGCTGGCTTTGGTCACCTAGAAGTCTATTAGAAGACTTTGTGCCTTCACAGTGGCTTTGTGCCCCAACCACACAGACGGGTCCTCACTTGTAATCTGCTTTCCACAGACCTGTCTGGGCAGTCACAGGCTGACGTTATCTGCACTCTGGATCTAGCACTGATAGGAGAAGGATCTGAGGAAGGTGAACTGCTGCCCAGAAAAGATTATTTTTTCATAGATTATTTTCAGGACTTAGTGGAAACTTAGTTCGGCACTCTGTTGGAAAAGGTGCTAAAAAACCTGAGTTGTCATGATTTTTGAATGATACGGTAAAATTATTGTTAGTTGAATGCAAATGCACAAGTTTCACATGTATGAATTTCTGCAGTAAGTGAAGAAGGCTGACTTGAGAAGGAAGTTACTTTAAAACAAGCAGGTGTTTAGATTGATTTATGGTGCAGTGATTGCCCAAGGAAATGCTTTTGCTTTACTGTAAACACAAGGTAATCTTCGGTAGTTTTCCTGTCAGTGCCTTGCATTTTCTCTATCAGTGTTTTTCACTGTGCCCTAATGTATCAAAGACGTGTCATATCTAAAGATGATGTCCTTGGCAGTGCAGTGAAATGCACTGAGCAGACTTCTAGATATGTGAAAATACTGAGCAAAGGTTCTTTCCTCGAGGAAATAAATCTCTTAGCCTGCAGTGCAATGAAAATATTCTTAAGGGAGTTTTGTGGTGCAGAGCTGTGAGCTCAAATGCCAGAAACTATAGTCGCGTTAGGTCTGTGTGTTGTAGTAACCCTGCCAGCCCCATTGCCTTCTGTTTACAAGCAAGCTCAGCCGGGGTTGGATTACTTCCCGTCTTCATCGCTCTGTGTTCTACAGTGCAGATTTATGTGCAATGTCTTTTAAATCTTGTAACAGTGATAGCTTAAAATTGTCTTGTATAGAAATAATAATTTGAAAAGTAAGAAGGCAGAATGTTCAAGAACTCTGTATTCGGTGTTGACGTTGTCTGGACGTTACTGAGGGAAGGGATGGAAAGATTCTGTTGTGACCTACTGTAGAGATGACGTGGACCATCATGAGAGCAATACCTACAGCCTAATGGCATTTTCAGTTTCTGAGATTCTTTATGTTCTGTTTTCATTTAATGAGTATGGGCTGCTTTCGTACGTATTGTTTGACTAAAAGAAAATGAGGAGACACAAAAGAAATTCCTTAAGCATTCTAGTCTCTATCCTTCATTTACCTGTCCTTTCAATTCCTTTCTGCCCCTGGAGGTGTTTGAGCAACCTGTGCTATTGCTTTATATCACCTCTGCTTCCCTGCAGCAAACACATAGCCTCCTGGCTACAGCATTTTTACTGCATGTGAAAACCCAAATTTATATTCTTTCTGCATTTAGTGCGCTTTCACTGATACTGCTCTGCTGCCCCCAAGGTCTGAATGACATTGATCTGATGCTCACAGCCTAGAAGTAAAGCCAGTGTGAGCTGTACAGAAATCTCATGGCTAGTGCAAGGAAATAATTAACTCTTGCAGCTTGCTCGCTATGTAAGGAAATTGCAGTTTAGCCAAAATAGGAGAAGCATCATGTATGGGATGGGCTCTCCACTGCAAAGCAACACAAACGCACGTGTCATAAGAAGAAGGTTCTAAAAAGCTAAGCTTGTCTAGCTGTCCGACTGGGGAAAAGCTAGTGCAGTGAGAGTAGTAGTGCTGGGGAGCTTAAATGATAGGTTTTCAGAGTTCTGGGAATCCTTGCCGTTGTCAGGCTGTGTATCTTTTTGTGATTTATTGATGTCTCTCCAGTGTTGTTCTCCTGGGCCAGGGGTCCTTTTTGATCTCCTTGTTGTGCTGTGATCATAAGATACTGAGTTCTGTGCAACATCATGGTAGCTGTTCAGTGAGGTGCTTTCTCATTTCCTTTTCCCCTTCAGCTGAGGTACCACAGGGTTACTTCCTGCGTCTGTGTGCTTGGTAATGACACCCCTTTGCATATGTGTGGCACAGCAACTCACCTGCCTGTAAGAGCTCTGTTATATGGACATGGTAACATCAGGGCTGGCAGAGCTTTTTATCTGTCTTAATTTTACTTTGTGATCAGCAATATGTCTGTTCAGTGGATTGTTCTGACATGTAAAATATATACAACAAATGTGCTTTTTACTGAATTCTGTGGAATCTTCTGCTTTGGGTAGAACTGTGTGACCCCCCTGTTTTTTTAGATTTATTTTTTTTCAGTGTTGGAGGATTATTGATACTTCTCAGCTGCCTCTCTAAACGTCTTTCTTCAATCGGGGCCAACTCTAACTTGATGGAACAGGTGGTTGCTTAACCAGCAAATTGTTTCACATAAAGCCCCAGCCAGGATGTAGCTTCTTATAATTAAAAGACTGGTACTGCTCCTGCCAGCCATCTTTTTCCTTGCTCAGCATTGCATCACCATTTCAGACAGAATGTGCAACAATTAAATGTCTCCAGTATTAACCCTGTCTCATCCAAATCACCCAAATGTTTCTCATTTGTATCGTGATATTAAGGTGCCGTAAAACTGTTTGGGACTTGCTTTCCATGTCTCAGGAGAAAGTATTTGTTTTTATTTCTACATTTCTTTTGAAGCTAGCAATCTCTTCTTGTCATTACAGGGGCAAAAACCCTAACCCAAGGATGTGGTTCCATCTAATCTGGGTGATCCTGCTCTGGCAGGGGGGTTGGACTAGTGATATTTTTTTTGTGGTCTCTTCCAACCCCTAACATTCTGTGATTCTGTGATTTACATTGCAAAATGCTGTCACTCAGGGACTCCAAAGCCAGGGCACGAAGTGAATGTTTGGATTGTGCGTTACTGAAATGGCAAGTGAGGAGTCACTGACGCTGGGGCGGAAAGAGAGAGGTTCTTTATGTTCTCCTCCTCATTCTTATTCGGAGGCTGTGGCTGCCAGGGAAGGGAAATGACAGTCAGCATTACTTTCAAGTCAAACAAATGGAGTCCTCCATCACCTACGCAGACAGACTGCTCCATCGCCCCTATTATGATACTGTGTGCCAGCCTGATTGTTAATCAGATAAACATCCAGACTGTAGGGCATTGCAGGGCTTTAAAGTCAACTGTATGCTATGCCGAAACCTGAAGGTTTGGCTATTTTATTTATGTGTGGAACTATGTGCTATAAATACAAGGTGGATGGCTGCGTACCAAGATGTATAATTGGGAAAGTGAGATCGTTAGCAGCTGCAATCCTAATTTTCAGATTTGACAAATGTAATATAATTCCAAGTATTTATGGTGACCTACTTAGAAAAGATGGTGTACTACCATTACCATACTTTTATGCAGACATGCCAAATAGAAAAGAAGTCTGATACTGTTACCTGAGAAGATAATATTCCTCTGTTTTGGGGGCTAAAGTAATTTTCTCATATACCACTTACTAGTGTATTCAAAGAGCTTTTTAACAGATGTCTGAAAAAGGATCCAAAAATGCTTTGTTCAGAACAAATCTAATGTTGATTGCCACCAAAGGGGGAACTGGGGCCTCCAGTATAGTTCAGCCTTTGTAGTCTGAACTAAGGAACTGGCAGCTTGTTTACACAGAAATCTGCACTGAAATAACAGAAATCGCATTTAATTTACAGCTGCTTTTTTTTTTTCCCCAAATGGAAGCTATTATGCAGAAAGATTTTAGCATAAAACTTTGGTACTCTTTTAAAAATATTTTCTTTTGTGCTGGTTTACAAACAGTTGCTTGTGTTGTCTGTAGAATATGTGAGAAGTTAAAGCTCCATACTTGATTGATTGGTTGATTGATTGAAAAGCCTGTTTGGACTAGTTTTGTTTAAGCAGCAGGAGAACTAGATACGTGTTTATTCCTAATGTTAATGGGTGCTAATTGCCAAATTATCTCGCTTGAAGTATAGGATGGGGATCTTTGAACTAGTCACCATTAAATATTCTTTTTCTCTTGTAATTGTTCGTGTCTTACCAATTTCATAGATGACATTTTTGTTGCATCTACTTACGTCTGATACAATAGTATCTCTCTGTGGTCAAATAAGTAATAAGAATTTAAGATTAAGGTATCATCTTGGTATTTTATCTAATCTGTTACTGTCCTCTAAAGCATTACGGATGCTTTGATCGAATAATATTTTCAACTGACGACTGAAATGACAGTGAGAGATAGATACATTCACTTTCACTGGCAAATACAGTCCTTGAATAATCCCACAAATCCAAGCTTTGTATCACAGTCTGACATCTCGTATATACATGTTGAAATCACTCCTTTATTAGAAATCGGGGCGAGAGAGTTAACTAAAGATTTCAAAATATTTAAAGAGATTTCAGCTGCTTTTGTTGTCCTTTCAGAAAACTCCTAGTTAATTGTGTCATGGGGCTTGATAGATAGTGGGTTATCATGTACAAAACCTCAGTTTTATACACAGCACTGAGATTGTGAGTGAATTTTTAAAAGCTGTAGTCAGATTGTAAACTGCCCTTCTTTCTAACATCCCATGTTAAACTCTCCCGTGTGTCCACGCTGCATCGTTGCCTTTGTCCACTTGTTGCGAGATACGCTTTTTCAAAACGAGTGTGTTAAGTAACGCGGTGCTGTGGTGTGTATAATAGCCTGTCTCTGAACTGTTTGTTAATTGGTTATCATAATATCTGTTAGGTATAGAAGTGTGTTACAAAGAACATCTGCTCCTGTCATAACTGATGCCACTTTTCATCAAGATCAGCACTTGAAGCTGAATAGGGCGTTAATTAATATCGGAACTGGTCCAATTGTGAAGGGTATTTCCTCTGTGTACAGTCCCGGTCCACTCGCCTACTTTAACGGTACTAACCCTCATCTCAAACGCATCCGGATGAAAGGTCCTTATACTACTTCAGTTTTTCAAGGAAATCCTTTGTGTTCCTGTGTCGAGCTCTCCGTTCTCTTGGAGCAGGCTGCCTTTCCAGGAGGAAAGCGAAGCAGCTACCTGATGAATCCTGCCCTTGAAGACATACTGTGCTGTTACACTATTTCGAGGCATTTCTTACAATTCTCTCCATTTGTGCCTACACGTACTTCCATTTTTCACTTCAATATGCACATAAATATGACAGAGTTCCCATTGCTTTGGAAACTCTGGTTTCCAATTTTCTTACCTTGACTTTTAAAATCGAAGGGTTTTATTAATGCTAGTTCTTCCGCTAAGCTTTAAAAAGAAGTGTCCTTTGTTCTCAGCCTACAGCTACAAGTGGTTAAAGCAATTCTCGCGGTAGCTACAGACAAATGCTAAGTGAATTAGCTTTTATACTCACAGTTGCTTCTCCTTTCTCTTTGATTTCTGAATATTCTGGTGTGAATTTTCAAATGTATGTATGTAAAAAGTGGATAGAGATATTTTCGGAGCTACATCCATGACTGTATCCTAAGAGGTCACAAGCCACACACATCTGGCATACCTCCATTTAGTCAATGGGTGCAATGGACCTGCTTGGCACATTTGGCTCAGCAGGTCCAGGATGTATTGACCAGAGACAGTAGATGTGCCTGACTCGGGAAACGTGCTTAAGGCGTGTGCCATAGCACCAAAATACCCGGAGTGTTTCAACTCCTGAGCGCTTGTGGTACACAATGTCATAGTAACAGTTTTCTACCTGGTAGCCATACAAACTACAAACACTGTAGAAGAAATGCTAATGTCTGTTTTGGTTATTAGATATGTTTTAATAGTGTGTTTAGAAAGTAGATTTTTGATATAGTTGTAGCTTATGCAGTCTTTCTAGTTATTTACTCATTGCATAAATGTAATTGAATTGACAAAGCAGTGATAAAATGGGCAGTTGAAATAGACCTGTTAGTGGTTGTTAATATGAGTGGTGCTAGAGGGAAAACCTGGAAGTGAAAAGAGGACATGTTAGGGAATGTGAACTGGAAGGTGAACTTTCTCGTTCTGTGCTGAAATGCAGGCGAGGGAATAGGGCGAGCTTTCTAATACATGGGCTGTGCAGTTTCTCTCTCAGGTTGGAAGAATGTAGCAAATACAGTCCTGCAGAAGTCTCTCCTAGGTAATGCTGGTCATGAGACAGCTTCTTAATGGAGTTGAGTATGACATCTGTAGGAAGAGACTATGGGGATGTTGGAGGACATAACTTGAATTTAGATTCACTGGCAAATAGGAGAGGTGGTTTGAAAAGGCAGGGTGCCTGGTTCTGCCACCATGTGGGACTAGTCAGTGGTGTCCCGCACATCTAGGGTAAGGGCAATTCAGCAAGAAAGTGTCTGTACGTGGCACAAGCCAAGAGACTCAGCGTTATCATGCTGTTATGGAAAGACGTGGCATACGAGGCAGTTCGCTGCCAAGGCATGTCTAGTAATTCCTTTACTCTGTCCAGCACTGGTGAGGCATTGGCAGGAGAGGAATGATGTCCAGTATTGAGCATTTTGGTTAAAGAGAGACACAAAATAATCAAAGACTGTCTAAAGAACCCCATCAGGAGAAATCAGAATCTAGATAGGATGACTTAGGGGAATGATTTGGAGTCTTTAGTTAAGGGAGAATGAATCAAGATATGATAAACCCCTTCAGATATATAAAGTGCTGCTGCAGAGAAGGGAATATCTGTTGTCCATCACAGTGGTCGATAAAACAAGAAGCAGGTCTTAAATAGGATTAACTCGGATTGAATTTCTCATGATAGGAATAATTCAGTACTGTAACATATTGCCAGAGGAAATAGTGAAGTGTACTTCACGAGAAGCAAGTTAGAAATAGATTAGCCAGACTTCTGTCACGGATGACAGCATCGTGGCCATTCCCGCTGGGGCAAGTGACGGCCAAGCTGATCTCTCCAAGTCCTTCCAGCTTTATTCTAAAATGCAAGTTTTCAAAGATGCTTTGCATTTGAACAACAACAAAAAAGATCCCTTTTTGTGCTTCCAGAGGCTGGTTTGATGTAAACATTTTCTCAGTAAGCTTTTAGATAGAAGACTTTTTGTTGTTGTAGTTGGAATTGGCATTCTCCCTACAAAAGAAAACAACCCCCTTTTTAGCCTTGAAGAGTTCATGGATAAGTGAAAGCTGTTGATTGTTTCCAGAATTAGAAGCAATACATCAAAGAAATACACTTTCGAGTGAGGATAGTCCTCGTTAGGTAGAGAAATCAAGCCAGCAAGCAGGATTAAAAGGCAGTTTGGAGAAATCTGTGTTTTGTGTGGCATCAGAGACGTTCTTGCCAAAGTCCCATCTGTTCTGCTTTTAGTCAGCTCTGTTTTCTTTTCACCTCTCTGTTGTGCTAGCACTCCAAATGGAGACATAACTGACTAACTCGCGTGCTGAAGTTGTGCTAGTTGTCTCTCCAAACACAGGTACTGCAACGAGTAACTCCCTTGCCCTGGAGAGGTTTCATTGGAAGTGTAGTCACCTGATTGAGAAGTGGTCTGATCCAGGAAAGCTTAAGATGCTGTCTTTAACAAAGGGGGAGCAAGTAAAGGGATGATTATGCTGTTCTGAACACAGATGACAATGCCACTCCCAAAGATTTCTGCGACTGCCAGGGAAAGCCTGTATTCAGGACTCTTTGCAGAGTCTGGCTCTGTTAGTGTATGTGTTAATCACACCTATGATGCTCCTCTTCAAGAGTGAAACTGTGAAACGGGAAAGCAGCACCGTAGTTGAAGTTCCAGAAAAGATGTGCCTGACAACTGAGGACTGAAAACTCTGTTGTGAGCCTGTAGATTGTGGCATGTGGCATAGCTCTGCCGTAAGGAAATCCTGGGTAGCCTGTGGCCTGGGGATGTAGTTGGCTGACTCAAGTGTAGCACCTGCAGCAGGCTTAAAATACTGGAAGTTCTACATTGCATCTTATTGCAGCACCTTTGTGGGTGTCCCATAGGCCTGAGGAGTATTTCTTTGTGTTGTTAGTGGCTTATTGGAGATTCAAGAGGATATTTCCTCTTGAGAGAGGCACTCCAACGAGAAGAGATTAATTCTATTTTATCTTGAACTAGTTTTGCTGCGGTAATATTTTGCTCAAAATAGTTGTCTGTTCCCTGTAGAAGATCTAATGCAGTTTATCTCTTCCCCTATCCTGAAGAAAGAGACCTTGGTGAAAGTGGTAACAGTAATTGGGAAAGACAGCCCTGTAGGATGGACAGCACAGGGGCTTTTGTGTATGAATTACAGAAGATTTGGTTTAGGTGGAATATTTTTCCCCTTGTCAAGCCACTTAGAATGGTATATATCTTACTTTATTTCTGAGAGAGTGGGGTAATGGATTTAATTATTCTCCCACTCAAAGCATCATATATCAGGACTGATTTGACTGGTTTTATGCTAATGACACAATAGATGTGAAAGGAAAACAGAGTTAATCTTCTGATCTATTTCATTGTGGCTTAATAAATTTACCACACTTGTCAAAATATCTCTTGGGCGATTTAAAAAATTAAATGTATATATTCAGTGCTACTAAGTTGTTCTGTGGAAGCTAAGCCTCTTTTTGATAATGCTTTTTTCAGAAACCTTAACCTGGCAATGCATTCTTGGCCTGGCCCTCCTTTGATCCTGCGCACAGTAATGAGCTGAATATGCTGCAGTGCTGTAGCAAAGTGAGTGAGCGTCACAGCAGTGTAGAGCTGGCATAGGCTATTTGCTTAAGGACAAATTCAGAAAGGGTTAAAAAGCTCTCGCTGTCGGATCTCTTTCCAAAGGAAATCATTCAGCTGCTAGGTGGGTATCTGTAATTGCCCATAAAGCAGTGGGGGGAGATCTGTAATTGCTATGTGTTCCATATCCTATTTTTTTCTAGAGCACAGATCCATACAGCTGCAAAAATTCATCTTGAAGTTTGGGTTAATTGGCCTGAAGATTTGTCTTCCTCTTTCTACGGCAGTTTTGCCCAGGCTGTTAGAGTGCTAAGTTATTGGCAAAGACAGTGAAATTTTATTGTGAAAGATTTATTGGTATTCTGTAATTCAGATAATTAAACAAACTCACAGTGGGGCTAAATAGTGTAATATGGTGTGCAAGAGAATTGACGTGTGCAGTACAGTTAGCTTGAGTTGCCTCTCCAAGCACCAAGGTGTGTGAAGTTTCCATCTTTATTTCTGTATCGGCAGCCTTATGAATGGAACTGGTTATAATCTGATAGCAGCCCTGGTGGATACCACATGGGGAGCTTAAAGGCTGCTTTGGGGGGAAGAGGCTTGCTCTGCTGGACTGAGATCAATAGGACAAGAAGCAACGGGCTTCATTTGTTTTAGTATTAATGACAGAGAGCAGTTTGTATGGGGAAGGTGTGGATTCTCTGTCCTGGGGACATCACCAAACTGATCTCGGAAAATTTGATTGTGTCCTGAGGGTGAGGGTGCACTAGATGACCTCTCGACAACAGAGTGACATGCTACAGTAAAAGGAGACCTTTGCCATCTTGGCCTACAGTAGAAATAAACTGGGTTTTTTGTATTAGAATTACAAATATGTCAGAAGACAACTCAGTATTTTGTTTGACACTATACCGCACTGGAGCAGCAGCTTCCCGCTGTGCTCTAGTCATATGTGCTATGATACCTGTCCAGCATGGGTATCTAAAGAGTTTGCCCATAATACTTCGTGTGTTGTACTCAGATGTTCACTGGAGGTACTACATCTGCTTTTAAACATAGCTGAACGATAGCAGTCTGGTTTTCCTCGCGAGTACTTTCCTCACAAGACTGGCAGCCCACAAATCTCTAGCATATAAGAAGTCATAATAAGCCATTTTATTTCTAAAGCAGGTGATTGTCTAAGAGGTTTCATTGAGAACTGATTTTAGGACAAAATTTATAAGTACATTTCCAGTTTTTCATATATGAAAATAATGGAATTATTTTAAATGTTGGAATCATCTTTACTGGGGCATAGACTACAGAAAGCGTTGTGAATAAGTACTCTGCTCAGTCTGTAAAGTTGCAGTCTGTGACTTTGCTAGGGAAGCCAATCGCATTTGACAAGGGAAATAGGATTCCAGAGGAAGTTAAATGAAATTATGAGATGATGCAAATGGAAATACATTTTCTTTGCGGGAGGAGAGAGAACAACCTCTCCATAATTGTGTTGCAGATAAAATTGAATTGAAAGGGTCCGGCAAGCTTGTTTGAAGTTCAAAGAAGCTTGTGCATAAATTTGGCCTGCCTGGAGTTATTGCATCTTAACACATATAGCTTGATCAAAAGAAAAGTAAAAACGGAGTGGTTCCAGAAATCCAGACTGATTAAATCAATCTTCCTTGCCCGGTGATGGATTTCAGAAAAATACCTTCTCTAAAGTATTGGTCTTCCCTAAAGTATTATCCTCCTGGATAAAAGGATTTCTCTTCCAGCCTTTCTATACTAATCATACAGTGAAAAAAGAAAATGAACTTATCTAGCAAAAATATTATGTTCTTTGTGATCTATTCAAGTTAGCAGTTCATGGAGGCTGCTGTCCTGCAATACAAGCTGCAGAAATGCCAAGTCAGTAAAAATATTACTTACCCCTTTAATAGCTTGGATTTACCTTTATGACAAACCTGGGGACTGAAATACTGAAATGCAGTGTGATCTGTAAACTCAGTTCGTGTCCTGGTTTGTGCTTTTGCTTTTGTGAAATGGGAGGGCTATTACTTGAAGAACCTCTGGATGATCCTGGGAGCAGTGCTCTTCAGCAGGAAGAGATCAGTAGCAATACAGAGTGTGGGTTAAGATGGAAGGCTCCAGGAACGCAGACAATATGGGTTTTTTGGGAGGTATGCATTTCAATCGACAAGAATAGGTGCCCATTTAATTAGCTAGGCTGAAAAATCCGGGTAGAGACAAATGCCCTGCTGCTGTTGCTAGCAGCTTGGGTTTCTGGAAGCTGTAATTTAAGCAAGCAGGACTTGAAAGTATAATATAGAAATATAGGCCCCAGGGTGGGACAGGCTTGGATGAAGATTGATGGGGACAGAGGAAATCCACAGCACTGTGACATTTCACATGGCACTATTGCAGAACAGTATTTGCTAATTTTCCAGTCCTTTAAAGTCCAATAATAGCCAATTTAGGGGAAATAGGTAAAAAAAAAAATCCATTTGTATATTTCCATAGATAGTGGAAATATAAACAAGAAAATTATAAACTGTCCTAGGTAATGAATTTTGATCTGCTAGACACACAGCCATTTTGGAGCCTAACTGTCTTCAAGTGGTCTCTGCAGGGCTGCTAATCTACCAGTGTGAAGCTAATTGCAGTATTAGAATCTGCTGTATTTTATACATATTGTAGTTTGGCTTTCTACACTGATGATACTCGTATCAGTTCAGTGCCTCATAAATACTCTTTGACATTATTTAAAATAAGCCAAAGAAAATATATTTAGATGAGGTAGTTTTAGTTTAATGAGCAATTTCTCCTCCTTGCCCAGGAAGTTTTTGTGTGGTTTGTTGGTTTTTTTTTTTTCCAAAGGCCTGTAAGTGCCGGTGAAGAAGCTGACTTTTATGGAATGCAGGAAGCATCGTAGCTCATTTTAAGTGCATGTCTAATATTCATGCATGCCTAGTAACTTAAAATCTGGCCTTCATTTAAGGTGGCACAACTCTTAATTCTGTTAGGCTATTAAAAATAATATAAATCTGCTCAATCTCTGACAGCAGGAGTTTTTTTTAATTGTGTGGTGATTTGGGATTATGAGAGTTCTGGGGAAAGGTGACCTTGATGCAGGTGTAAGTGCAGCACTTCTTGACACAATGCAGTAGAGAACGGTACTGAAGTTAACTTAATTTTAGATGCACTAAAGGTGAATTAGTTGAAACAAATTAAACAAGTGCTGTTCTTATTTCATAAACTGCATTTCATCTCACGCATGGCTGTGTTTACGATAGAGTTACAGCAGTACAGTAAATTAAATGTGAATAGAAGGCTCACATATCTTCATAAGCAGATGTTTTATATTTAAACTACAAGAGAAACGGGATATACCTAAGTCACTCAGGACAAGAAGGCTGAAGTCTCACATATTTACTAAAAAAGATAAATTGGCGATTTGGAATAGTTAATATTAGTTCTCTTACCCAGAAAGAAATTGGGCTGGTCGTTAAGTCATGGAGGAAAACTACATGAAACAGAACTTTGCAACGTCATTTTGCAAAGAAATAACCACAGGTGATAGCATAATCAACTTCGAGGCTGCTGATACTTATTTAGTAGGGGTCTTGACATTTTTTTGCCTGTTGTAGGTGTTCAGTTTTTCACTGATGTTAAGTAGAAAACCTGTGTGACGTGAAAAAGATATAAATGTAATAAAAAATATTGTGACCTGTTAGTGCATTTTTTTTACCACATTTTGTGAAATCACAATCTTTTCTCAATAATTCTAGCTAGCTTTCAGTAGAGCTGGAAAACCTCAGTAAAGAGAGTTATCCTTGATATTCCCCTCTATGTTTAGTATTCTGGCTAAAAGAATTTGGTACCTTTGACCCACATTTGTAATTTAGTTCTAGGATATTATTGTTGCCTTCTGCAGTGAATAAACTGTTTGGAAGGAATATTCAGGCAGCTCTGCTCCTCAGTAATCCTGGTGCAGAAACATACTCTTACAATAGTGTGAAACCCTTAGGTACCTCTCTCCTTCCAGTGGCAGGCAGCAGCAGCGGAGCGAACAGGCAAATACAGACCGTTAAGGTATGGCTCCGTAGCTGGTGTCACCGTAACAATTTTGGCATTTTTGACATACCATCTTCGTGGGTTAGAAGAGCGGACAGTGAGAGGGGTTGGGAAGTGGCTGAACAAGAGAGCTCAGAGGCTC